>KN882473.1:127754-145301 GCA_000934455.1 Apostichopus parvimensis | reverse complement strand
GGGGGGGCTGGCGCCCCCAGGCCCCCGGTTCCTACGCCCTTGTTGCTTGTTACGAGGGAGCGAGGGAGTAAACCACAAACTTCGCTCCAATTCTGGTATTGGTCTTGTAGTCCCTCCTATTCGGACCACGTTTGGCGGTCTTTTGATGTTGCTGGTCACCGCCAGTGGAATTCTCTTCTTATACTGATCTCAAAGTGTGCTCCTCGGTAGGTCATTTTTAAGTAAATTTAAAATGTATCATTTTTAAGATAGCTTTCGTTGTCTAATCTGTTCTGCTTTTCTTTTACTTTTTTTTTGTACTTTTGTACTTTTTTAAATTTTTAAATTTTTCTTCTTTATCTTCTTTATCTTTCTTTTATTGTACATCGCAGCAGAATAGTTTTAATAGTTGTGGCGCTTTATATATTTGATTAAATATTAAAATTATTATTATTATTATTATTCATTCAGGGACTTACTCGTGATAAAACTGCTGGTAGAATGTGAATAAGTTTATTATTTTGTAAACTATAATTGTGGTATCAAAACTATAACTGTACATAGTTTTGTTTCACCTCAATAAGAAATTCAGCCCAGTGTAAGGCTGGATATGACAACTCTCTCCACTGAGTCTTAACACACGAACAGTGTTTTCAATTATATAACCACTTAGAACGATGCTTTGTTGCCTCTTGTTCACAGGTAAAGGCTTGACATATAGGTAATTACGTACGTTGAGTATACACAGCTGCGTTAGTGTTACTCCTATAGCCTATACCTGCTTGAAGATATCAGAACGGGAAGTACCGCTCTCGACTCGTAATCAGTCGTTTCCTATGGCAATTGCATATTTCCAAGTTAGCGTGTTTATAATTACATATAACACACGAAAGGCTATAATGTGTACAGGTAATGGAATTAGTAACATGCGAAACGTATGGACTTTTTGCCTTGAACGTTAAATCTCCTAGTTGCACCACAACTGAGAATAAAGTAGGTTGCTTTGTGCGCCACTATGTAATGGTTAGAATATGCATGTAGGTAACTGTATAAACCAAGTATGATATATGGTGGTATGACCGTACCCAGGAATTCCTTACTGGAATACGAACAGGGACGATGTGACGTCAAGTATGGAAGTAGTGAGCGGGTGCTAGGGGACTGAAGCATTGGGTATAGGTCCTGTTGTAATTATAACAGACTCGTATGTGGGTGGAGGGGAGGGGGGAGGGGTTATAAGGAGTTTGGACCCCCTCCAGAAAAAATGAAATATTTCAAATGCCAATCCTTGCATACTGAAGCAAATTTAGGTTATAATTATATTCGTTACAAACGACAGGTTGTGCGAATAACTATTAATTAACTATAATTGTTTTGTGGTGTTTAAAAGATCCGCGCCTAAATAGAGGTATGCTGGAGTGCTTCACAGAGGAGAAGAATACTTAAATTTATATGTCAACTGTGATAGAAAATACATTTCACGTTTAATTCATGTTTAAAAGGGGAAATCCCTTCGTTATCGACACGATTGCTTCAAGGGAATTCCGGATTATTGGATGGTCACTTGTAAACATAGCCCGGGTTCCAATTTACCGCCTGACATGTATGCATATTCATAGTTCCATATCCAAATATAACTATAAAAATGGTAAATCGACTGTCCTTTAATCACTTTTATAAATAACAATGTCTTTTAATTTCTCTTTAGATAATAAACACTTGACTGCACAGGTATTCCTAAATAACTGCAACTAACCAGAGCGTGTATTATGCGCATGCTCTGTGTACACTTCTTAATTTTTGGTTTATTTGATTGCTATTTTAGTCTAACATGTTAATTCATAAAAGCCAGCAGCCCTACCGTTCATATCGATGGCTGCAAATACTTGTGTCTCGCCTATATACTTATCATATTAAATACTGTGAAAGTCGTTATTGTCGTCAACGCCTGCCAGCTTTATGCACCTTTATTAGGAATAATTCTAGTGTATGATTTGTGGGAAATGCCAAATCACGTTAACAAGTTTGAAACATTAATACGTTTGTAATTGGGCCTAATTGTTTTAATACATGCATCTCTTTATGGAATGAAGGCGTGACAGGTATGCACTATTCACACCTCTGCGTGCAGCTCTACAGTGTCCCTCTTTGTTATCACATGTGTATTGCGAGTGCTATTGATCGAATGCTTTGAAACATGTTCGAAATGACATCATGTACCTTTCGTGGCGAGTGCCGTGCGCATGCGTAATACTCACTTTATCATCGAGGTCAAAGGAATTTCTCCATGGTCAGGTTAAGTACAACTATTATTATATAAAGCTATTGGATTACAATCTGCATTCTCTTTACATGCCGAAAACATGCAATCAAAGAGCATCATTTATTGAATGATTCAAGTATGAAGGAATTTTGTGAACAGCGATGAGTAACCTCAAAGTTTCTGGACAACATGATCGGTTTGGTTTTTGTTTTGTATTTTCCATAGAATTTGCAACGTATACTTTCTCGAAAGATGATGATACATCTCTAGAAAAATTAAATAACACATTGTCTGACTTCAAAATACGACATGATCTTAGCCAACTTAAGACCTAGGAAAGTTCATATCTTTAGATAGTGCGCGCATATCAAGAGCGCAAAGAACTGATAACCATATATCTCGAAAGATAATCCGCGCATATAGCAAGCCATTTTAATATTTATTCAATATTTAATTGTACAAGTTATTTTTAAATGATATCATGGAATCAATCATATTTAATGATACTTTACATGAGATATTTGATATTGTTGACTAGAATTATATTGTTCATCGTTAACGGAGTTGGCAATATATTCAGAAAGTTTTGATATCAGGAAATAATTAAATGGTAACAGGAATTTAATTGTTGATATAATCTAATTTAAGGGATCATTGATTTATATAAGATATGTAAGTCATTTTCATCTTATCATCAAGTGAATTGAAGATATCATCAATTGTTTAATTATTAGCTATCAATGAATTGTAAATAAGACGTTACAATGGCGCATGTCCCTGGAATATGTTCAAGAGGTACACTTGTTCGCATTCGTACAGGGAGGTGTTTTAATGATGTGTCAATTAAGCCAAAAGTACGACATATGCAGTTCGCTACGTTACGTTTTATGCGGAAGTGACTCGAGTTATAAAGTATATAAATATACTTCACTGGGGCCAACGATAGTAAAAGTAGTGTGACTAAATTAAAGCTAATTTTAAACTATTTTTGATTCTCTAGATACCTAAGGACAGTAATGTAATATTGATCCGGGTGTAAGCCCTACTGATAAATGACATAGACATATAGTAATCTAAATTGGGCATAAATAACAAATATAAATGAAAAGACTCGCGGTGGTAATTTGAAGTTTTAAAGTTTACCAACAAGCAGTCCTAACGTTATTAACAACCGTACATTACATGCAGAAATGGAGGGAGGGGGTGGGGTGAAGTGGCAACGATGCCTTCTTTTAAGTTACAAACTTACACACATTATAAGACAGTTTAATTGTCAACACAACACTGAGCCTCGAAGAAAGTAAAATTCTACTTATCTTGTTATTTCTGTGACCATTCTACTTTAAGATGCAACAAATAACTCTATTCCTTTATAACAATTATGAATTAGCCTTGAAGGAAACTTACTCTGTTACTGTTTTCTGTGATGACTTGTGAAAATTGTTTCCATTTTCCAAGCGTTTACTTAATCAGTTGAAAATGCACACACCATCTAACACTATAGCGAAGTACGTCCTGGATGCTGTGTGACTGCAGGGAAATTGATTCTTCCGTGATAAATTAATTATGAATATGTATTAAGGACATGCATTATCTACTTCGAGACCGTTATGATATAACAGAATCCGGCTAGGGAATATCAGGAAACCCATACATAACTACCGCTAGTATTCTAATTACTCGGGCCAGAGACCCGAGTACTGATGTTTATGCAGAGAGACGGGCGTGGAATGCCAGACAAACTTGCAGGCCGGACAAAAAAACAGTAAAATCATATTCTTTAGCCCTTGAAAAAGCAAGAAAGGATCCGCGCGGAGGATCCCAAGGGGGGGGGGGGCATGGGGGGAGGTGTAGACAGGACAGCACCTCGGAAAATCCCCGCTAATTTAGCCCGAGAGAGCGAGAGGACATAGGCCGGGTGGAGGATCCGAATCATGTATAGACCCAGATAGGCTTAATACAGCAAGACGAAAGTGATGGGCGAAACAAATGTACATATTTGAAAAGAGTCAATGTATTTGGAAGGAAATGTAATATGTAAAGAATTATACAAGACTCACCAGGTAAAGTACACCAGTAATCGAAAGACCGTACGTCTAGCGTCTACACCATAGTAAGCATTTAATGGCCAAAAAATTAAGTAACCCAAAAGTATTGTTGTTTTCTTAAATCGTACGCATTTCCGTTAACTATCCAAACAAAATAGTAGAAATAGAAAATACATCCCTATTGATTGTATACTTTTAATTGTAATCTTGTTTTTTTCTAAACATAATATTTATACTCCAATTGGTATAAAGCACATCATGTAGATATAAACGTTTTTATTGCTCAGAAACGGGAAAACAAGAACAAGAGGATCAACCAAATAAGCTATTTAATCGAGTTTTGTCGAGACGATAACAAAATTATGATGACCACAATTTGTCATCTTTATCATATAATGGTGTCATCAGACACAAGTTTTTCGCAAAACATTCTTTCGACACAATCGCAAGGGTGACAGACAGAGAAGAAATGAATTTCATACAACCTAACTTCAAGTCGTTCTCAACTTTGTACATAATTACGAAAATAGCATATGACAAAGATTGTAGTCCATGAACTGTTAACAAATACTATATTTTTGCTAGTAACGCTAGGCTCAACGTTACCGCATGTATTAAATGTTAAGGTAATGTTACATCCACCCTCTCAACATTACAATGATAAGGGTAACACCTGATCAAGCAATACTTCCATATTGATTATGTATCAAAAATAAATAGAAAATATCCCCAAAACAGTAAGACCGACTGATATTTCTATCTTGCAATATCTTTTTTATTTCTTCTTTCTTTCTTTCTCCTTTTTCTGATATGGCAAAAGGGAAAGTCCCAAGAATATCAGGAGCTGGTTTTCTGGCAGCTTACGTACAGACTAATATAATCCTGGAATTAGCACTCCTATGTTAAATTCAAAATTAAATATTTCATAGGCACAATAATTTCCATAAACGGTTCTCATTTCTTTTTTTATATCCCAACCCCCCCCCCCCCTCCCCATCTCTCTCCTACCATGGACTATCCTTAGCTATGTAGGGCGTACAATCGTATACTAAGTCCACGAAAGATTAATTTGTTATGGTGTAAAAAGAGAAAGAGGCAGCTTTACATCGCTTTTCAGCAGGCAGATCAATGTTATGTGAATATCTACTGAACTAACAACCTTAACATTGGGAATGTTTTATTGGTTTTTAACTACTCTGCAAACATATCACTTAGGTGGCATGTAGTTTTAGCGAGTCGTACTGTTATATTTTTTTCTCCAAATTATGGATTTCACTGACATAAGTAACTAAGTTAGCATAGGTCTGTTCAAAATAACTTAGTAAATTATATTAAGTTAAGCATTCATGAATCGTTTCTCAATTGTAAGTTTCACTGAAATATGTTTCGGCAATGGTTATTTTAATAGGATATGTCAAGGCATTGTGTGTTACGCTCTTAATTATGCACAAGTAGACAGTGTTAGTCTGGAATGTGAGAATAGAAACTTCATTACATGAAGTGGTTTACAAACCACAAATGTTGAGTTTCCTACATAAAATGTTGAATATTAAAACGGAAAATGGCATAAAGTGTCCTAACGTACAGTAAAGAGGCACTACAAGTAGATGAATGTGTGCATAATGTCTGCATAATGCAATGATTCCTATGGTTCAAAGCCTGCAGATCTTAACCTGTTAAATACAGTTCATTCTCAACATTTCAACAATTCTAAACCTTTACATCGAGTTAACAAATTAATTCACTGAGATGGAAAACTGACGTTGGGGTGGAATGTTGAATATGGCTAGGCGCAAGTACTGCCGTGTAGGTTTAACTTTCGTTTTCAAATCTCTGCGTGGCGATTCTAGGAACAAAGCAAGTCCAAAGTGTTTAGTAACCTAAAGAGAAATGCTGACATTAAGTTTCAGCTGGAAACAACAACGAAACGACTACTCGTAGTTTACCTTGCTTATCCTTGATGTACAAAAAAAAGTATTAAGTAGGCTTTAAACAATGTGGTCTCGAGTTTTGGACGAAACTAATTAATACACTAATAAACATAAACCAGCCACCGGCCTCAAACAAACGAAAAACAAAAATGGACACAAACTAGCAAGGTTTGTATATGCAATAAACAGAGCCCGAGTAAGACATCGTTTAGGTACGTATTATCGCTCACATAAAGATCACACACGGTTAAGCTAAATATGCATATCAAAAAGGTCAGAGGTCATAAGTTACAAATATACTGTTTTCCTTTACAAGAGCACACATTATGAACGTGGATATTGAAAGTATGATTACCACGGTGTATTACACAAACCAGTATCAAAATATTATGCTAATTAACAGTACAAAAAAAAGAAGAATAGAAAGGAGTTACAAAATTATATGGATATATCAGCCTCTAAGTATTCGAAGTAGTAAAAGTTATATTATACAAATACAAAATTTTGCGTTTTTTGGTTTTGTTTTTTGTATTAAATGGAAAAGAAAGAAAAATAAGCATGTCTTTCTTTTTGGCCCTATCAAACTGTAGTAAAACAAAAAGTCTCTGTTTTAGTAGATCAATTAATTTTTTTTTTAAAGATCTTTTGAGCATATAAATACTCCACAAAAGCGGGCATTTTAGTTGTATCATGTTACTGTACCTTAAATCAAAGCAGCAGTTTGCATTTCTTAATTCAATTGTCAATCAATTCATATTAGTTATTCAAAGTTATGCATGCATCGTATGAATATTCATATAATTAGCATTCACATGACTATTATGGGATGGTCACCTTCCAATTGCATGATGTTTGTTTGTAAGATTTAACCAGCCTTTTCTGAGGCACTTATGCATCTATTATGATATTCAGATGACAAAATAACACTACACACAAACTTCTATAACATCGTTTGGCAAGACGTTTCACTGCAAGTTCAACTAGCTGCTTAACTTGAAGAAAAACAAAATGGATAGAAATGAAACAGAAATTTATACAAAAAATAAGGCAATATATCAAAGTGATACATGAAACGGCAAGTTAAGCTTTTTGGTGTGCACATAACCAGTTTTCTGTACAGCCAACTCCAGTCTACGAGACAGTCAACTCCAACCAATTATACAATCCATTCCCGTCCACTGTGCAGTCTGCTCCAGTCAACAATACACTTAGATCCAGTCTACACAGACAACTCCGGCCTAATACAGTCAACTCCAGCCTACTATACCGTCAACTCCTATCCGTATCTATGTATTATTAGTACGGTCAATTTACAGGGAACTACAGCATTTCTTGACATCCACATTCTTACGTCTACTCATGTTTTTCAAGTTCGTAGATGGATACATCTTCTTACACCTAAATCAGCACAGGAATTTATTATCTCCAATAAAAGATCATTTCTGAAGCAGATATTTTTTGTATTTACCATGACAAATTGAACATGCTGCCACATCAATCCTGATGTACCTTTACCGATTGCTAATTTCTTATACATTCTGAAAGATACTCCAATGACTACATTGTGTGTAACCAATCAAGTTAATTAAGTTCACTGCCCTGACATTTGTACTTCACCAAAGTATACGTTAAACACAACCTTATAGGAATCGTTGACATCACTAAATATGACTTTCTTTCCTTTTATTTTCTTGATACTCACAAATAATGTCTCTGTAAAAACTTCTCATGATTTATTTTGCATCAAAATTTCACTCAAATATCCTTTAACATATACATGTACTTTTTCTTCTTCAAAATTAGCGATATTGCCATGATAGTAACTGGGTCATTTTGACAACGATCATAGGTTGATATAATACCAATAATGGTGTCCTTGAAAGCCAACACTTGTAAATGCCTCAGTACACTAAAAGTTATGTCTCCAATGCACTGAAAATTGCACTTCACTCTAGCCAACTTTTCACATAAGACTAAAAAAATAACCACTCTTCAATCTTTCTCTATAAAGGTACGTACACAACTTTTTTTTCATTTTCATCAAAGATCTCTGATCAGTGGCCAATTATGAGCTTTAAACATTGGAATGAAGACCTTTTCTTAAACTGTATATCTAAAACTTTTTCATATCTCAGACAGGTAATTCATTAAGCCATCTATTGGTTAAATAGGGTGAAAAATATGGGTCCCGTGGATCAAATATCAGCTACATTGGAAGCAGTTTCTAACTTGTGGCTGAAGTAATGTAGTTAAGTAGTGCAAAAAGCTAGTCGACTTCAAATGGCATGTTCAACTCATAGAGTGGTGGCAGTTTATTCTTTGGTTCTTTTCTTGAAAAATTGACAAAGACTAGTCTTAATTATCATTTTTTTTTTAAACTTCGGGGCTAGATTTGAACCAATGAAAGAATGCAGTTTATCATTTCTACGTTTGTGCTAAACGTGTGTTTTCTTGGTTACTGGAGTCACTGTTAACAGAATCAACATGAGTAACTGCTTGTAGCAGTTAAGAAAAAAAAAAACATGGAATGCTTTATTGTATAAAAGATTACCAGTACACAAAATTTCCAATCAACGATACGGTCAACAAATTTCGTCTATAGCAAATCCATCACTGCATTCTTTAATAATCAGCTGGTCACCTGTAATATGCTATAAAGACAATCTTCGACAGTCACTGCTTCAAAATGATGATGTTAGATGGTGAAAAGTTAATATTTCCTGGGCGATATTTGAGTGCTTTATATCTTGCAGACATCCTATTGGTTTTCGCGAGAGAGCCAGCTTGTCTGAATGAAAAAGAGCACCGCTTACAAGATAACATATCACCAAGTTCAAAGACTACCATCTTCACCTCCAGCCTGGCTCGCATTAAAACTTAACACTGGTTCTTCCATATCATCTTGGCTCTTGGGCTTGAAAATGTTGTTTCCAGTTCTAAAAATTACAAAAGAAAGGGGGAAATATGATATAATAATTGTCAGAATTGTGAACAACTTATGGAAAATTACACAAGAAAGGGGGAAAATATGCTATTATAATTATCAGGATTGTGAACTTACGGAACGTGATCTAGTGCAAACTTTCTGGAAATATCATCCAACATTTGGATAAATGTTAATGCAATTATTTATGTTAGTCCGCTCGAGTAAGTGCAAGATTACACCTATATTTGTGTTCATTGCATACAGATGGGTACTTTTGTGTGCAATTGGTGAAGATGAAATGGAAAGGGAGGTAATATACATTACAGAGAAATGAAAAAAACATACAAACCAATCAGCCTAAGACATCTTGAATAAGTTTTGTAAGTCCTGAATGACTAGTGTGCTTGTTTCCTATTAGGTTATTGTAATACAATGGAACTGTGCCAATTAGCAATGACAATGGGAAATGACAAAGGGTTCAAAACTACCAACGAGGGAAACATCTCCAAAACATACTTAAGTACTTCTAAATTTGATTAAAAAACCGAACTTCCTGATCAGTTCTCAATCATTGGATCAATTATACATTTGACGTATATTTGGTCATAACTATATTCTATTTTAATTATGACCTTGTTTGGTAGAAGAACAAACTGCTAATTTTGCTGCTTTGTAAGACTTTTGAAAAACCTAATCTCATGCACCTAGCATTCATGAATATTAATTAATCAATTCGTCTGTTCATTCGTTTTTGCTTTCTTTTCTCTTTCCCTCTCCCGCACTTTGAGCATACTTCCGGGTGTCATAAATCACTATTATCATTATTATTTTAGGGTGGCTAAAATTTGTAAAACTGACTAATAAATTTGAGACAATCTTCAGTATTGAACCGGTCAACGTCTTAATGTTCTCTGATTATAGTGTTGTTAGTGAGAACCCATTTGGTGGGTAGGAATCCTACCGAAGCTCATTTTAATCCCTATCCATGTAGTGTTCGTGGATGAATACTGGCTTATATCATGACATCTGTTTTGATTTAGTATTCAGCCAATTATCTGTGTAATTGCCACACGCAGTCTTGTCTCTAAGAGTGTACCTCTCAAAGCGTACTCTCGACACCACAACTTTAACGTCCCCATCTGACAGATAAGAGTGGTCTCTCAAATGTAATTTCAACACCACGACTTTAACTTCCCCATCTGACATATAAGAGTGTACCTCTCAAAGTGTACTCTCAACAAACGACTTGTACGTCCCCATCTGACAGATAAGTGTGTACCTCTCAAAGCGTACTCTCGACACCACAACTTTAACGTCCCCATCTGACAGATAAGAGTGTACCTCTCAAAGTGTACTCTCGACACCACGTTGTTGTATTTTATGCAATTGTCAATTTTATATGTTGTTTTTTTCTTTTCTTCGTCATCGTATTGTTTACGTTTGTATTCTATATAATTTTTTTTTTTATTATATAGTTTTGTAATCTACTTGTTTCTATATTTGAGGACCTGGGGGGAGATTAGCTTTACGCTAACCGAGTATACCCTTCAATGATATATAAATAAATGAGATTCCAATTCAGTCTACTAATTACCTAGTCTTAGTGTCTTGGATTGTACACGAAAAGGTTCAGAGACATAATTTGACAAATGTACACTAAACAGGCTTCCTTGTCCTTAACATGCTAAAATCCACTCATGCACACAGGATTTATCAGACTTTAAGAATAGACAAATGCAACAACATACAGTCAAATTGAAGAAGAGTCAATGCTGAACTTGGCCTTTCATACTGACAATAGGTGTCCATTAAGTAAAATGAAAGACTGAAGTTGCTAGGGTGAGGGTGCAAATTCATTATAGACAAACTTTGGTCTTTCATACTGACAACTTGTGTCCTTTAAGTAAAATGAAAGGCTGAAGTTGTTAGGGTGAGGGTGCAATTTCATTATGGACGAACTTTGGTCTTTCATACTGACAACACGTGTCCTTTAAGTAAAATGAAAGGCTCAAGTTATTAGGGTGAGGGTGCAATTTCATTATGGACATTATAAGTTAAGAGCCCTGCCACCAAAATCCAAAGTTAATGCACAACGAGCACAGAATGGTCGGATTAATTTACCGCCACTGATATACATATACTCACAGATGTCTTCTGGAAAAGATACTTGAAGTTCCTGGATATCTAATATCGCAAGAGATTATTGAAACGTTGTTGAAATTACTCCCAATTTCCCGTAAACTATTAACTGTACAATGATGACGTTTGTCAGGCCTAGAACTTCAAAAAATATTACTGAATAGGATCATCAGAAGAAGATACAGTAATGGACTGAACCTGGTGACAATGAATGTTACTTGACAAAGACTATCAATGAAAGTCTTGAAATCTTAATACTTTCGTCATCCATAGCAATAACATCACCGTTTACTGATTGTTTCAAAACAATATTTTGTAAGATGTTGTTGGAAATTTCAGTTGACCAATTCTTTCTCTATTTTATGATTTTAAAAGGGTCTTCATCGACTAAGGTTAGAATGCTTTGAAGTTTTTACTTTTATGGTGTTCTCACTTGACTATCATTTTATTCTTTAGGAGAGCACAATTAAAACTCCTGAAATAATTCATGGGTAAAATCAGGAGAACTTCTTCTTGCGGGCTATAAATCAGTGAATGGATCATTCAAGACATCTTTCCTCACAAACATCATAATATATGACACCTTCTGTCCTGAATTTAGATATAGATTCAATGTGAAAATTTGGGAATTGGTGCATCATTGTCATCTTCATCATCATAATAATGAATAATAACAACAATGGCCTGTAAGGCAGTTATTTTAATATACTAACTAAGCAGCCACATGAGCATGTGAGAGAAGCCAAATGACTCGTGACTTATATCAGTTGGCAATCCAATTTACAGTTTTAGATCATTTTGGATATTTTTTGGGGGACTATTTTTGGAAAACCATTTTAAATGAAGAAAACCATGAATTTTGTCCTGTATGAAAGGCCCATTCATACTTTGTCTGAACAGCTAGGGCTTAAACCCACAACCTCCCACGTACTAGGATTCATTGCTGCTAATCCTGCCACCTTTATCCACTGAACCAACTGGTTACAAATAGGTAGTGGGGTAGGGATGGTTATATAATCATACTGTAATATCCCAATTATATTGAAGTTGGCTTGTCACTCATGCATTTGAATGTGCATATAATATATATATATATATATAGGGTGAACATAGGGTATCTCTAGACCCATCTGATTCTTCCCTGATAGTTATGAACAACGGTTTCCTTCCTTAAACTCATCATACCGGCCAGATGCTATATCACTTCTTCAATATGCTAATAGTTTCTACAGTGATCATAGCACACCGAGGGTACCAGTTGGTGTACTTACGTGTTTCTACAGTGATCAAAGCACACCAAGGGTACCAGTCGATGTACTTACATGTTTCTACAGTGATCATAGCACACCAAGGGTACCAGTCCGTGTACTTACGTGTTTCTACAGTGATCATAGCACACCGAGGTTACCAGTCCGTGTACTTACGTGTTTCTACAGTGATCATAGCACACCGAGGGTACCAGTCGGTGTACTTACATGTTTCTACAGTGATCATAGCAGACAGAGGGTACAGGTTGGTGTACTTATGTGTTTCTACAGTGATCACACCGAGGGTACCAGTCGGTGTACTTACGTGTTTCTACAGTGGTTATAGCAGACTGAGGGTACCAGTCGGTGTACTTACGTGTTTCTACAGTGGTTAAAGCAGACTGAGGGTACCAGTCGGTGTGCTTACGTGTTTCTACAGTGATCATAGCAGACTGAGGGTACCAGTCGGTGTACTTACATGTTTCTACAGTGATCATAGCAGACAGAGGGTGCAGGTTGGTGTACTTACGTGTTTCTCCTTCGCACTCTGAGCAGCCATATAATAAGACCCACTGTGATGACGACGACGATACCGATGATCATACCAACTACAAAGAGAACACCTCCAGCACCTCCGCCACCACCACCTCCTAAAAGAGAACAAAAGGGATTAAACAATGCAGGATTGGTATTACAAAGAGATTGACTGTTGCAGTGCCGTTTTGTATCGAATGTGCTTAGTTTTGATGAGTTTAAGGTATCTGTCGACCAAAATCACGTTACACATTACTATTTTAAACCATGGAAATCATCACTCTATATGATAATAACAGATGACAATACAAAACAACCTCCTGTTGTTTCTTGCTCTTTCTATTGTTTCATATAAGTATAACAGATGACAATACAAAACAACCTCCTGTTGTTTCTTGCTCTTTCTATTGTTTCATATAAGTATAACAGATGACAATACAAAACAACCTCCTGTTGTCCCTTGCTCTTTCTATTGTTTCATATAAGTATAACAGATGACAATACAAAGCAACCTCCTGTTGTTTCTTGCTCTTTCTATTGTTTCATATAAGTATAACAGATGACAATACAAAACAACCTCCTGTTGTCCCTTGCTCTTTCTATTGTTTCATATAAGTATAGTCTTCTTCCTTTCTTGCACAGGAGGGTTCTACTTTGTTAAGCCACCAGGCAACTATGCATCTTGTTTATTTATATTAATCAATTGTAAGTGTGTAGCAAAACATTGCTGTGGAAAAATTAAATACTGTAAATACGATAACAAATATCCCTCCTCTCCATTGTTCTGTCTATGCCAAGTCCTCATGCTCCAGGCTATTTAGTGGTAAGCTAACGAGCCCACAAGACAAAAGGTAATGATGTCGCATCGCATGCAGGAGGCCAGCTAACGAGTAAAGTATGACGGTCAATTCACATGAGACGAGATGGAGACAGAGTGGTTTATACCACTCCGGTTTATATCACTTTTCACAACTCTGGTTTATACCACTCCGGTTTATACCGGTTTATACCACTCCATGACTAACATGAAAAATGACAGATATCTATCAATAAAGTCTGACGAGAAACTAATCTGTACTGTTGTTACTTTAATAATGTCTGTAACTACGACAAACTTTCAGGTTGGGGCAGAAAACTTACACATGAAACACATGAGGGCAGGAGGGGAACAAAATCAATCACGATCTGGTTTTACAACATTTAACTAGTTCTTTGGGTAATTTGTGTGTATTTCTGCCTTTTCTCCCCATTGCAGGGAATATAAAAGTAGATGAGTCTGTGACACATCCTGTGGGTAAAGATCAAGTGAGTGTGCAAAATACTAGCGAGTATGGCATAAAATATAAAATATTATATATTAAATTATTCTCTCTGTTTATACATTTAATTAATTCTGTGGTTCATTTGTGTGTATTTTCTGCCTTTTCTCTCCATTGCAGGGAATATTAAATTAGATGAGTCTGTCACACATCCTGTAGATAGAGATCTAGTGAGTGTGTAAAATACTAACGACTAAGAAAAAGAGCAAACGATATATGGCATAAAATATAAAATATTAAAGTATTATATATTAAAATGTTCTTACTGTTGGTGAATACATTTCAGAGGGAGGAAAGTGATGACACCAGATAACGTAACAGATCAACTGTATTTCATGACGAGAATTAGTCCATTAACCATAGGATGCATTTTTCAGCTCTCTTGACCTTAACTTACTGAAACTTTATCTCTACTGCAAACATACTGAGATTGCTGAGTTTGGGAGAGTTGATTTGTTCACACCTTGCCATGTCTGCCTTGATCTGATAGTGATTTGGCTACTAGCTGTGTGATGAGTTCATGCATAATAGACGGATAGGCAGCTCAACTGATCACTCAGCTAACCAACTGGAAAAAACCTGCCGTTCAAACGGCAGGTTTTTGGATTCAACCTATGGGCTCAACATTCAGGAAGGACATGACTAACTTTTCTTCTGTTCCCCCCTCTATCTCCCCTGGTCCCCATCCCCCCCCCCCATCACTCTTCTTCTCACAGCTCTCTTCCAGCCCCTTTTGTTTTCTCCACACCTTTTTGTCTTTGTCCTTCTCCAGTTTATTCCATCCCCTATTCCTTTAATCCTCCCTTTGTCCCCCCACTGTTTATCTCCTACCTCTCCTCTTCACATGTTGCTTTCTTCTCTCCATCCCTTGTCTACTAAACCCCTTACATCTATCTCATTGTGTTCACCATGCTCATTAACCTGTCTGTATTCTGTGCATGTTTTTGTCCCTTCTGTTACTGTTACTTGTCATTTAGCCTCTGAAGAAGATCCTGCAAGGATCGAAACGTCAGGCCAACTTACTTTTACACATTCAACCTATAGCTAATGGACACTTTTGCGGCATGTTATTTACGCTTTATCACTCACCTGGGGAAGTCGATTTATCATTCTTCTTACCATCTGTATCTCCATCATCCTTACCATCAGTTGGTTTGCTTGATGGAATAGTGTATCCTGTCAACGATAAATGAAATTTCAATTTATATCTTTTTATCCAGAAATTCATTTTCACTACATCCAGAAATTCACTATTATATCGAGAGAAATTAAAAGTAATTACTCAGCAACATGCTGGTATTGATGAACATTTTAAAGTGAAACACTAAAGCTGTTATAAATTCCCAATTGAATGAGATTTCAGAGCATCGGTCGGGATCAGTCAACATGAGATTGCAGTTTCGTGAAAAATTGTCCAAATCCCCAAGAATGAAATGCAGACCAATTCTCATGTCTCTATTCGAAATGAACCAAAGACATGTGGCGAATTTGTAGAGAATTTTCAAAACGAAATAGCAAAGAGCTTTCTCTTCAGTTTGATAGGTTCCAGCTTCAAAACAAATGATGTTATGTGAATAAACTATTTTAACATTTGCCTTTAAAATACAACCGAGAATGAACAAAATTTCAGGTAAAGGACTATAAACATTTCTGATTTTTTTTTTGGGCTCTTTCTTTAAATACAGTCAATTATCTTTAAACTTGTTCCAGGAATACTTCACTGGCAGACCATATGATAGATGTTAAGACCAAATATTCCCTGACGCTAGGATAATCCTCCATTTTAAAAGGTAACGTCATGATTTATCGATGAAGTACACCTGAATGACTAAAGTTTTGCCTGAAAGACCCTTCACGGACCCAAGGAAATGGAATTTTGTTAATCCAATGTCTAATTTGCCCAAATGAGATCAAATCAAATGGAGGACATGTCCATGGAAATGCAGATGTCACACAGCAACGGGGTCATTCCATGTCAAATGACCCAAAAAAAGTGCAGATAAAGGTCCAAAGGTCAATTATTTATTAATGTAGCCTACATAGTACCTGACAGTGGTCTGTTAATCCCCATGGCATTAGCTTTAAATTGACACCTTTCCCTTCTACATTGGACCTTTACATTTCGAGATATGGGTCTTTATAAAACATTGCAGGCCCGGCCCATTCCCACCATTTTCTGCAATATTCGGCGGTCCGTAACTTTTTATCCTTAGGCCCGATTTCGCTAAAAATTGAAATTTGGCCTTTTTGAAGAAAATTCTGAGATGGTGGTGTATTTTCCATTTGGTGATCTGACATGGAATGACCCCAAACTCTAAGACTTGTCCAACATCAAATGGACATTCCAATAACTTCGGTCAGAATAATAAGTGGCAAGGTAAGGAATGAATTGCTACTTGATGATGGTATACACTTGTTGCAACCTTCATATATACCAGACATGTATCTGTGATTTGCATTCAAACAGGAAAGTAAACAGAAACTAATTTTATGACTAAGATATTAAATAAATAAAAGCAAAGACTTACTCTGACATTCTGGGAAAGCAGACCTCCACTGGCAATCTTGTCCACAAGTATTACTTTTTGCTCCAATAAGTTCGTACCCTTTGTCGCACTTAAATACTATCTGTTCTCCTGGGGTGTACATATCTTGCACCACCGAATAATTGCCATGGCGTAGCTTGTCTGGGGCATCGCAACCACCTGTGTCCGAGGGAAAAATTTGGACTAAACATGTCAACAACATTTCTTCCCTGTCTTACTATAGCATACGTTCCTATTGACCATAGTGTGTATATAAAACCTCTTATCAAATGTGTCCGAGGGAAAATTTTGATTGAACATGTCGACAATATTTCTTCCCTGTTTTACTATATAATCTATGTTCCTATTGACAATAGTGTGTATATAAACCTCTTATCTAATGTGTCCGAGGGACAATTTGGACTAAACATGTCGACAACATTTCTTCCGTCTTACTATAGTCTAGGTTCCTATTGACCATAGTGTGTACACAAACCTCTTATCAAATGTGTCCGAGGGAAAATTTTGATTGAACATGTCGACATTTCTTCCTGTTTTACTATAGTCTACGTTCCTATTGACCATAGTGTGTACATAAACCTCTTATCAAATGTACGCATTAAGTATATACTTTGT
>KN882473.1:39291-50573 GCA_000934455.1 Apostichopus parvimensis | reverse complement strand
CAAATGTCCCCCCCCCCCCACAATCTATGAAACAAATCGCCGCCCCTGGAGTCTCTTGTAGTAAAATAACGTCAAAACGACGATTACGTAAATAAATAACTTTCTTCTATTCATATAGTTACGTAACCCACGAGCATTAAACGAAACAAATTTTACTTCAATCATTATGTACTTCAACTTATAAGATAAATTTAAACTAATTTTGCTGGCCACAAAAATTATAAAGTTACGATAGATACAGTGGTATAAAGCAAATAGAAAAAGAAAGAAAAAGAAGAGTTCTAAACCCAAACAGCCATCAGACAAATCTGACCTTGAGAGAAAGGCTGGCTTGGAGCAGGGGCGGGTCAACGTCGAAAAAAAACAGAGTAGTACGATTACCAGGAAGTTACATCGGGCCCATAGTGCTGGAGAAAACTAGACAACTACATGATGGCAATTAGGAGAAGTTAAATGGTTTACCATTGTGATCACGCCATTGTCCTGACAAAAAAATCGCAGTTTAAAGCTTTCCTAGTATAATTGCGAAACACGATCACTCTATTTCCGCTTCTCCGCTGCTCCTGGTTATGGTCCTCGTTTGAGGAATTGTGTAGGCTATCTCGCCTAACAAAATCTAACGTACGTTGTGAAGGCGTTGTCTGCTGATACTTATTTTTAGCCATTTTAGTTGCTCTTCTAGTACGGTAGGAGGTCTCGTGATGACAAACAGTTGAGAAAAGTGATTATGATTATCTCACCAGATATGAGTAGTAAGTAATAACCCGTTGTAGCTAAAAAGGATGAATTCCGCGGAGCCCAAATAACGTGGAGCATTCTACTACACCGCCATCTTGTAATGAATATGAATAAACAAAATGAACAGGATCATGAATGTGTATTTATTTGTTTCATCGTGTTTATATTCCTTAAAAAGAGTGGCGTAACCAACGGGGACTGCAGGCTGGAACCCCACCCCCTAGTCAAATGTCATGCCCCCCCCCCCCCAAATGACAATGTGGGGAAGAAAGACATTGGACGAAAATGACAACATGCATTTAAAGGCTCAATTAAACTAGTTCGCGATTGACGTTCTTCCGTAATTGACGGTAGTTCTCATATTAATACCAGCCAATTGCGTCTCATGTTAAATATCATCCTATCATGTTGCTTTCTGTTATTGCTACGAGGCCCCTATCCCCGATTCGAGGCCCCCATCCCCGTCAAACACACTACCAAACGAGATAACCTGCTACCATGCTTGTTATATTAAGTGTATGTTAATTTTTTTTTCCATCGTTAGTTATATCGACCGTCCGTTAATCCGAACTAAGTCTTGTTACTTGGAAGCTGCAGCATGATATATTACGTAATTCGTAGACAATGAGGTCTGTAATGTTGAAGAAATAGTCCAAACCAAAGGGAGAACTTTATATAAAACAATTAAAAGTACTAAAAAACTGAACCAAATTGTCAAAATCCCATCGCTGTTGACGTTTTAAATTGATCCATTTTATTCGGCGAATAAAACATTTTACTGAAAAAAATGAATCATCCAATGAGAAAATACACATGCATTTGTAGACAAAGTCCGGGAGATTCTCCAAGTACTGTAAATAGTACGAGAACAGAACACACAGGGTTATCAGCTAAGAGTATAGTGAATTTATCCAAACGCGTAGCCAGGGGGCCAATGAGGCAGTCGCTCCGCCCCCCCCCCAAAAAAAAAAAATATGCGACACTCACACACGCATATGGCAAGCCAAGTGGGACAAACTCCGCATAATATAAATTCGAATATTAATTCGAATTTGGATATATACACGTATGAATTCGTATTTTATATACACGTATTAAATCATGCTGTTGTCTGGATCAAGTTCATTTGGCCTGGGTGTACTTCAGTGGAGACTAACTCATTTATTGCACTGACGAGGCTGCTTTGTGATAACCCTGGAAACACGTTTGTGAAAGCTACAAGACAGTTATCGTCTGATTTAATACGCGTATATTTTCGAATTAATACGCGTAAATATTCGTATTAATATGTTTTATGGATGAACACATCAGATGTTACATAATCAAATGACAACTGCCCTTTATTTAATTTTGCTGATGATACTACATTATTGATTACAAAGGTTGATTACAAAGGATGACAATAATGCTCATTTAGTCAGAATAAATCGTTGATATTTTTATCACTTTTTTGAACGTAAGGAAGACAAATGAGATGATGATTGATTTTTAGGAAAGTCACAATCGAACCCACAGAGGTAATAGACAACGTCGTCGAAAATGTCTCAACGTACAAGTATCGTGGTAAAGCAATAGATAATCAGCTTCCTTGGCAGGACCACACTCCGTAAATTAACGCTTCAACCTTTACTGAGCGGATCGTGCCCCCCCCCCCAAACCTAACACTTTGAAATTTACATAGCCGCATTGATACTAGTTTTTGTTTCATAATCCCGTGATTTGCAGTGTGTGGCTTTATTGTATGGTGAGGGTGGAAATGTGGACGGTACAGATAAATAAAACGTATTGATTTCATTATTAGACAAGCTTTAGTCGTACTTTAGGAGGTAATCAGCTTACGGGACTCATCATTTCAATGTTATCTTGAGGCTAGGCTTAACACCGTACTTGACGATAACAACCACCCCCTATATATGTGTAGATCTTAATAGCGCAATAATCCCTCGTAGTGCAAGGTTGAGACTACCATATGCTGTTACAAACCAACACAAATCATCGTTTATCCCTCGTTGTATTAATCTTTATAACAATCTATTTGATCGTTAGGTTTCTGGTATTTTACTATTTTACTTTCCTACTTAAACTTCGTTGTCTCTTAACTCGTCTTTTCCTCCTAGCGCAATTGTATATTATTACTTTTTTTTTTGGAATTCTTATGTATTTATCATGTTTTTAATGCGAACATGCAATTGCACTTTTGGGATATAATAGGGTTGAACTTGAACTTGAATCTGTTATGGAAGCAAAGCTTACTTTGTGATTTTATATAACACACATACGAACTGCAGGTTCAAGCATAAATTGGTTCGAATATATCACAAGCGCAGTAAAAATGTCCACGGCATTGGTAACATATAGTATATACATCAACGGAGTTTTTCGTGGAAGTAGTATATGCAGTTAATACAGCCGAAAAGAGTAAACAAATTAGTCACAAATGAATTCTCGTCAAAAGCCATCACTTGCTCTAGTGACAAAAAATTGTCTCCGATGAATCGAATTCAGATCCTTTCTTTCGGATAACTTACAATCGGAGACTCCCGTATGTCTCATTTTGCAGTTTGCATATTTTTAGCAAACTGCCCGCTGCGGATAACATCAAACTGTAGCATGCCAAGCTCAACCCGTAACAACGATAGCTTAGAGTGCATTGATATTACATTTACTTCACAAACCTTTAACTTCGATAACCTTGATATCATCATTTATTGCTCGATTGGCATTCCATAAATTTAGCGTACAATTCAGGTAAGCACGTAGGCGGGATATCATCGCGACACGTAACGATGGGCGTTGCTCAATGGTATGAAGGACTCAACATTTATCAGATGCCAAATCGTGGAGTTTGGTTCCCTTAGCTGTCACTTTAAAACGACTTAAATGAGATGTTAAATGTTACCAAAGATAACTGACAGGTACGGAAGCGTAGAAGAGACATGTAACTTGACGTTTAGATGCAACGACTCGTCAACACGAAAAGAAGTTGAAAACAGACGTTTTGACGACATATTCTAAATTGTGAATATGTCAAAAATCTGAAAATTTAAATTTTGTCGAGAAGCATCAACTCGTCATGATGACAAAGTGAGAAAATTCACGTTTTTGACGAGATCATACCAAATCGTTAACTGTCAAATATCTGAAAATTTATGTTTTGCCGGGATCTGGCCAAAACGTCAATTTTCCATTTTTTTATCATTAAGACGAGTTAATACCTCTCGAAAAAACGTCAATGTTAGTCTTTTTTATTTTGACGAAATGTTACGTCCCATCGAAACGTAACTTGGCATGTTGTTTATACGCTTCCGTACCTCACAGATATCTTGGCTCATGTGTAGTGGAGAGGAGAATGGACAATCTACGGTGAAACGGTGATGGCAGGTTGCACACTCTGACAGTATACAACAGAAACATGATCGAAAATGTGGTGTTTTTTTAATAACTTGCAAGGACAATATAACCAAAACACCACATCAACTCTTTCTATCGGTTTCCAGAGATAGCGAGGGGTAACATTCTATTCCTATGTCAAAACATATGGGATCGTTAAAAGCCCATGTTGAGGGGAGGGTGGGGTGATCCAAATTAATTCTGAGGCATATTTAAACTAGTTAAAAGGGTTTATAATAAGATGATAAGGTCTACATGGTGTTAAAATAAACTGTGCTTAAAAATAATTCATACGTATATGGATTTGAAAAGGGTAGGGAGTGTACACCATACCTCACTCACTGGATCACGCCCGCGTAGTTGCTCATTGTGGAGCATATCAAATGAACAATTTCTATAAGCAAACATATGCGTTGGTTCGTCGTCCGTCCTTTCGTTCGTTCATCTCTCGATTCCAGTATATACACTTAGAGGTTGTATGTTGTAGTAGCATTCAACATTTAACATTTGACATTGTACTGGGTAACCTACTCACTAAGTGAGGGCTCCCTTCCCCATGGACCGAAATGTGACATCATGCTGTAACACTCGTTGCTGTACAAAACGGAGCGAGTATAACTTGTTCTCTTAAATTGATTCTTTGGTGTAACGTTACTGAGTAAAAGGCAACTATTCTTTACAACAAAAAAACAGAACCTTATGCTTATCCGCCGTCGCTTTTGATCATGATGCACAAGATCACTGTTCACATGGTCCCATCGCCCATGTGTATTTGGAACCATCTTCAGAGAACCTCAAAAGAATGTTATAGCTTATGACGGTTTAAACCAAAAAAATGAAATGTACCGATTCTAAACTTTGTACCGGTTAATGAACCTAGACTATGAGGAAACAAAGATATCAAGGGCCGTACCCAATCAGCTCCGGTATCACTGTGCACAAGAAATGAGGTGTTGATACATGCCTGGCGAGAGGAGGGTGGTACTCAAGGTACAATATGGGAACCGGGAGAGTATGGAGGGGCCCGGTTAAACATGGGATGAAGAATAATATATTCTCCTTTTCATATATGCTATGAAGTAAAAGGGGGTCAGGTGGCATAATAATGTTTCCATGGGCCTGCGATCTGACTACCAACCCCCCTGACCATCGAGTGTACACTTAAAGAACTAAGGCGGTGTTAAAAATGTTTCCATCTATATCTCTGTCTGTAAATACTGTTTATACTGCACGATGTTTAAATTCTTCCTGAATGAAGTGTCTCAGTCCGTCGCTACTTTTGAAAGTGGTGGCGGTATATATAAAGAGTCGTGACAAACTGTATTCATATCCAACAAACCCAAGATATATCCTATACGGTACCGTACAGTGCACTTACTCACAGTTACAGCCTCTCTACGTAACATCGTGATCAGAGACGACGGAAAAGGGGTAAGGGATGGGGTGGGGGATGAATTTAGCAACCACACCTTTGTCATTTGTTTTTTTAAAATCAAAATATTGTAGTTGAAATTTTCAAGGAAAAAAAAACAAAACATCGAACGTTGAAGACTGTAGACGAAAGTTTGAAATAAAATAGTCGCCATTCTGAGATAAGCGCTGCCAAATTAATAGTTTCTTTTTGTATGAAATCAAGCAAAAAGTCGTAAAACGTGACAAATATTGAACCATTTTGAAAAGCAAAGCCAGAAATTTCGGTATGTTACAGGTTGAATATTCCAGAAGTGAGTCAAGTGAGATTAAGAAAAAGTAGTAGAAATTTTGAGATAAAATGTAGAAGTTTCTATGTTTCCATCTGAGCTACCGTAGCATAAACAAAAGTAAAATTCGTCTGGCAAAGATACCGAAACTGACCATCGGTTTCATTTTCCCTACAACCCCCCACCCTTACCCCCACCCCAGCACTTTTCGATAGCTTTCTACTTACCCCCCCCCAATTTAGTTGTTGCTCCAGTTATCTTTTGACTGCGAGAATATTGGTCTCTACCACCTCCACCCCTCACCTCCCCCTTCCCGCTCCACCGTCCAGGGTCAAGGTCAAATAGCTACATTGTTCATGTTAGGGGACTGAAAACGAACTGTTTGGTTTCCGTGCAAAGCTCTATCCTTGTGTATTTTCCTTTAAAAAAAATAGTGCATTGCTTTAGTGTATAATCAAAAAGTACACGAATCAAGTATTCAGCTTACTAGTTGTGGTTCCGTAGAGTAAAACTAAATCGAAGCCTGCATGCAGGTACAGACACCGGTCGTCAGTGGTTGTCACCAGGTTCTGTAATTCCGACCACGTTATGGTATCATCACACATCGAAATACGGCCAGTAATCTCACAAAGAGTTCTAAAAACTTAAAGTTCAAGGTTTACGGTCTTGTTTGAGGCCAAGACCCCCCCACACGACTTTACTGGTCGCTGGTAATGGTGTCACACCCACACACCAAAGTGTGCACAATGCAAACAATCCATTCTGGGGCACTACAGTGTACCACATCGCCCCCTGAAGGACTTCACACAGGATGAAGCCACAAACCAGCACTCGCAACTACATTTACTAGTTACCTCGTAAGGTCCCCATTTATACACCCGTTTACAGTAACTTTTCATTTTTCATTACAACATTGAGAACATTTCCTTAGGGAAATTCCAACATTCTTGGTGCAATTTGGCTGGAATCAAATAAAGGGGGTATATATTTAAGGATCAATGTCTCCTTTCCTGAGGCCTTTCCAATTGTCATCATTCTGGTCATGAAATTTCCTTTAGTTGTATTTCCAAGACAATTCGATGAAAATCAATTGTATTGCAATCGTGTTTATCCCTACACGTCCCGTGTAAAGATGATGATTGTCAACTACAGTACATCATGGGTAACATGAACTCCATTGGCAAAGAAAACATATTAGACAGCATCACCGGACGCGGAAGGACATTGTTGCTGTGGAAAGAATAAACCGCATTAGGGTGATATTCTGCTGTTACCTGCTTGAACGTGACTCACTGCAACGCTTCTCTGTACAATGCAGCTTCGCAGTTCATTTCAGAAATTCAGCTCTCCATATCAACCTATACAGGTGATAAAATATGGTTTATAAAATATTGTGTCGGAATTATGGTAAACAACCAAACCAAGTGGCACAGTTTCTCGTCATGTCAGGTGATATCGCAGGTCACCTTCCGTAAGTTTCGTCACCATGCTAACACACAGGTGGTTGTGTAACTGCCAACAACCACAGTGATTGGTGATTTCATACGTAGTTCCTCGTAGTAATTTTCCGTGTCGTTGCGTAGGCCTACTTGGCAGGAACAAATATGACTCTTCAGGTGACTAACATCCATAAGAGAGCGAGATCAAAGGTCGAATACCAAGAGAGCTGTTGTTAACCGTTGTGGAGCCAAAACGCTATTGTTAAAGAAGGCCAGAATATTCTATTCGACTATCCAGTTCCATATCTGTGCTGTGAACCTACTAACTTTTGCAGAGGTTTTCATCGGTGTGTAATGAACTCGCAATTACGAAATAACAAAGGCCTATAGCCAACAGGCACAATGGTCATTACCTTGTTTCGAGAATCTTCCTAGAAATAGGTTACTGACTTGAAAAACCGAAGAAGAGGATATACCTGGCTGATGACTAGGGCAAAAGGAAGAAGCCCGGAATTATCCAAGCACGTGTATTGTTTGTTATTTAATTGTGGTACGGTATGGGCTTACGGGTCTATACTGGATGTGATGCAGCCATACAATGTATTCAATCAAATCAACACAAATCTCGTTCTTCGCGTCTTTACAGTGGGTTGATATTTAAAGTCACTAAATGGAAGTATACTATGCATGTGTGTGGTAGCATTGAACCGGTTATGGGTTACAAGGTGTTCAACATGTAATTATATAATCAGTTGGAGGAGTTGTTTGAAATGTTCTCGGAATAAACTACAGTTTCGTCTAGACGTAATCTGTAACTTAGTATTTGGAGCAAACCGTGACAGTATGTTTCACTGCTATCACCACGCAGTTTGTTGGAATTTATTGATCATAAACGCTCCGACTGGACCGCTATTCTATAGTAAATTCACGAGCGTCATAGATTCCAATTCCTCCGTCCGTGTTGAAACTATACAGAGTATAAACCTACAAGAAATCAGTAAATTGGAGGCAAACAACGGAACTTTGGAATCATTAGACTACCATTGTTTACTTATCATTGTATAGCGTTCCCGGTTAGTGCCAAATGAAGCACAATTGTTTACTTAAGTTTTAAGACTTTGAGAGGCACACTGCTTTGCTTTTATATCTACTGATGTAAGTTCCTATAAATTGTGTGACTTATTGTTACATATACACAGAAGTTATAGTTCCGTGTAGTACGTGTAGGTGTATCCAGTATCGTCTGCCGTCTTTCTGTTCGAATTATGGATTATTACATCAACTTATTTTGTCAAGTTTGGATACTGTTGTTTGAATGATTTCACGTTTTAAAGATACATATTTCCCAAGTTGCAAGCTCAAACGAAAACTAGGAGGTTATAGTTAATTAGTGGTAACGATAACGATATAAAGCACGATACGAATCATCTTGCTTTCAGTGCATCAAAGTGGATATATAGTACAGTGTTTTTCTTATAAATATGAAGTCGATTTTGCTTCATTGGCATTGCAATGTTTCCATTCTGTTCCTTTTGTTGACGATAATCTCGTTCGGTGGATGCATGGTCAACGAAACGATTTGCCTACAGCAGTGGGACTGCAAATGGCGAGATGATTTTCCATATACCCGCACGGAGGGGCAATGCTCATACCTTCTGCCCGGATATTACCCTATAGACGGCCCCTCTTCTTCAGCCCCGGAAGGAAGCAGATGTAATTTAAATGTCGATTGCAAAAGGGGAGACGTTAACTCCACTGAGATGTTTGAATGTATCCATCTCCTTACTTCACAGTCGCTTGTGGAATCTCTGCGTCTTTACCGTTGTAACAATTTGGAACTTAAAAATGGAGATCTCGAGTTTTTAACATCTATGATAGAATTTAATATATCATACGCTGTCATAAAGGAGATGCAAGATGAAGTATTTTACAAAACAACCAACCTTGTTACCGTAGACGTCTACCAGGACTACGAAGCAGGAGTTAGCATATCGGAATATCCCCGGGCATTTATAGGTCCTGTGCCTCAAAGCAAGAGCGAAATTAGCAACATTTTCCTGCCAAATTTGAGACATTTTATACTTTCTAGTTTTAATTTTTCAACGGGCATTCCAGAGAATGCTTTTCAACACCTTGGTGCTTTGCAAACTTTAGAATTTGAGTTTGTTACCCTCCAAAACAGCGATTTTGAAAGTATGCGAAATTTGACAGAACTTGCACACCTTAAAATTTACGACAGTCAAAATATAGACTCGCTGCCACCACGTATCTCGACTTTCATGCCGAATCTCCAACATTTTGAAATCTCTATGACTAATATTTCTAATATAACTGTTCAACAGTTAGAATCATTCCATAAGCTGGAAACACTCATATTGGACGATAACTTGCTTGTAGATATTGACTTGTTGGCATTTCAACATTTGACAAATCTGAGGAGTCTGTCTTTGGCCGGAAACCGACAACTACAAATAATTCCTTTCTTTGACAGACTAACCCAACTTGAAAAACTTGATCTCAGCAACTGTGCAGTATCTAATCTTTCTCTTAAAGTATTTGCAAATCTCGAAAATTTAAAACATTTGAGTTTAAAGAAGAACAAACTAAAACAAATTCCACCCATTTTTACGAATTTTCAAAGTACCGGAACTATTACATTAAAAAATGTTGAAATCGTTGATTTATCAGACAATGAGATCAGTAGCATTGTGACGTACACATTCAGTAACTTAGACAATCTGAAATCTATAGATTTGTATAAAAATTACATTACGGAAGTCTATTATAGGACATTTTATAATTTAAAATCACTCGAGAAAGTGTCTCTGGAATTCAATGCCATTCAAAATATTCACAGAGAAGCATTTTACGGAATAAGTACCTTGAAAAACTTGAATTTAGAGGGTAATATGTTAAGAAACTTCCCTAAGCTTTCAAATGTTAATTGGGAGGTTGACCTTCATCATAACCTTCCACGAGATCCCTTTTCAACGGACATACGGGGTAATCCACTCCAATGTAACTGCGACATGTTTAGGGATGTGTTTACTCGTGTAGGTCGAGATCAATGGGAATTGCAATATTACTACGATATTATCTGGCCTGGCAATTACTTTTTGACAAACCAACTTTTTGTTCAGGCGAAATTTGTCGAATGCCAGACAGAACTGTACGGAAAGAATAAAATAGACCTAATGCTACATGATCCAGAGAGGTGGTTCTCCCGTGTTTCGTCAATAGATTTATGTCCCCATCCTTGCCGGTGCCTCCGTCAATGTTCAAACGGTCATTTCTATGCTTTGTGCCAACATGCTAATCTGACTTCAATACCAAACGGATTAGGCTCGTGGGTCAATACTCTCTCTCTTGAAGGAAATATGATTACCCAATTAGATTCGACATCATTTTCCAATATGCCTGACCTTAACAACGTTGATTTGGGAGACAATCGAATTTCTTCCATAGAGGACGGTACCTTTCATACCTTGCATAGTTTACGCGAATTATCTCTTCGCGGTAATAACCTTACTGTGATTCGTTCCAATACGTTCAACATCTCCTCGTCCCGGTTAAAATACCTTGACATATCGTCAAACAATATTGCTGACATCGATTATGACAGTTTTCTAAGCGTTTCTTTTTTGGAAGTTTTAAAACTTGAACATAACAAATTAGAGACAATTTCTCAAGGAGTCTTTGATAATCTACACAATTTATCGATGTTAACGATTAGCGAAAACCCATTCAACTGCACTTGTGAGTTGTTGTATTTAACAGATTGGTATGTGAAAGTAGCGTTTGTTCCCGAAAGGCGTTTTTCTAGCGATATTGCAGATATAGGATGTGCTCCATTTTTGAACGAAACTGAACTTTACGATTGGATGCAAGAGCAAACGGTGACCTGTAACCCGGTGATTCCCCCATCTGACAATCCGAAACCAGTCCACCATCCTGGAGCAAGCTCGGTTATAGTTATTCTTGTTGGGGTTTGTGCTGCTGCAATTACTTCATTTGT
>KN882472.1:204019-215720 GCA_000934455.1 Apostichopus parvimensis | reverse complement strand
TACCAATGCTACTCCAGTAATTCAATTTATTAAATGTTTTCCTGTTTGTTTATCTTTCTTTCTTTTGTGACTTATTTGCCATGTGCATTTCCATCATCCAGTAATGTTGAATATCATAATATTGGTGGGAAATACATATCCAAAATGTAAAAAGTTAATTCAGAAAAGTAACGGCAATATGTTTTGCCAACTCGCCCTAAGCTACATCTGCGGAATTCATTTGTCAAACCGCAAATTTCTCTTGTTAATTGAGGGCGGGCTCATGTTTTTGCACGAAAAGTTTGTCGCCCTTTGGACGAAACTGAACCTCATGCTGAAGTGGAAAAGTTTGTCGACCCCTTTTTCCAACGATCCTGACTACAATTACGTCATCGGTGGCAGGCTGTTGATATTATCAACATGTGTGGAATATTATGCGTAGAAAACGTAAAGGTTACTGTTAAGTGTCCACCAATGACAACATAGTGGATTGTTGAGCAATGCATGCTCTATGTGCTATTCTTACTCACAAACGAAGCGAACAAATAGCCTATATCCAGGCCTAGTAACTAATACTAAGTACTGAAAACAGGAGCATCGTAGCGTGGCGACTTAATTCTCCCAGGTTTATACTTGAGTGATATTCACCAGTGTAAGTTTCCATGTGTCCTGATTATCTAGTGTTCGCAGTTCAACTGGAGACTGTTTTGCCTGGTAATTTGGTGATATTATTGAGCATACGATGTGTACGTTTACTTTTACTAAAGGCTTTAAAGCCTATAGCCTAGGCCTAGAGGGTAAGTTAGGCAACGGTATTCAGTAGGCTAGTATTACTAGTAGCCTAGTACCATACTATCATTGTAGTTACATCGTATTCTAAGCCTTACGCATATTTTGTAAGTTAAACAACTTACAGTAGGGCCAGCGTAGGCCCAGTCGAACTCAAAACTAAGTCTAGCTTAGGTAGGCTAAGTAAGTCGCTAGATACATACTAGTCTTACGTTACACCATAGAAGGTGAAAAAAGGTGAGAACACTGACACTCTGTAGACCTGTAGACTACTCAACCATTGGTAGTACTTATAGTTAGGGAGGAAGGGGCACAAAATTGTCTGTACTTTGGATGAAAGACATTAGCAAATCATTGATGAGGAGTGCTAGCTCAAAGATTGTTGTTTAACATGTATCTCATATTTACATTGATCGTCACGGTTTCCTGACCAGTATAAAATACTACATGATTTAATAGTTAACAAAGTTACAACCAACACAAATTGCAAATTTAAAGGTGGATACTGCGACCACTGTTGTTCATTAACTTGAATAGCCAAGGTTTACTTCAGACAATGTTCAAAGAAACAAAATTTGAACATATCTAACATATAGTTATCAGTATTACTATAAAGAAACAAGAGTGCATGTTCAAAATCAAATGCAGACTCATTAATTAGCACCTACAAATTCATGTATTGAACAAATCTAGGAAGTAGTTTTAATATGATCAAACTGTCATTTAATGCCCCCTCCCCCTGAGAAGCCATTGCATGTTGCTGATGTATACCTATAAGTTGCTGCTGTGAAATGACATAAATACTTTCATTTTGTTTTGTGCATATTCTTGTAATTTTTCTTTCCACATAATGAAATCTGCTAGTATTTAATAAACTGACCTATACATGCTGTCATACCCACTTCCTTTGCCAAAGTATCTAAATCATTTATGCCTATATTTCCATACCATCAGGGGTACTAATTGCACAAAAACATCACATCCGTGTTACTGTCAGGTGTCCTCTCCTGCTCCTGGTAAAATTGTAAATTGATAGAAAGGATTTCTTCTTTAGTTCAGAATGATTTATAACTGAAGAAACAGTCCCATGGAATTGAATTGACCACTATAAATAATATGTCGTCAATTCAGAAAAATTTTGAGTTGTCAAGATACGATAAGTTGTAAATTAAACAATTTGCAGAAATGTGTTCAATTGCTCAGTTAAAGAAACTGAGAAATCCAACATTTTTCTGATTTTTGATAAAAATATTATCTTGTTATCTAAACAATTTACTGAAAAATGTCCACTTATGGGGCAAAGTTTTTCTTATGTTGTGGCACTTTTAAGCTTCCTTATATGATAGCTTATACTGCAACTTTAAGGTACTCTAAACAACATACTGTACTTTGAGCCCTACAGATGCAAGAATGTGCCAGACAATGGATAGGGACTATTAGCCAATCAAATCATGGGAACTTTGGAAAAGCATCATTGTCCATATTTAGCATGAAAATCTTTGTAATGGAGTGTTGTTAACCCTGTACCTTGCGGTTGATTGTTATAATATTTTTATTTTCAAACTATTTCAATGATCTGTAGGATTGGGAGAAATTTTGGTTCTTGTCATAAGAAGTTGTGGTTTTTTGAAAAGAAAGAATGAAAGATGTGTTTCGTTATGTTTTCCATTGACCTAGGTGTGAGTGTTTACTTGGGGGTTGTTTCTCCCCAAAAATAGTTTGCCTCCTCCAGACACAAGCAATTTGAAGATTTTGCATCCCTGGCCAAAACATTGCGTCCCGGACGTAGAATTCTGCATTCGTAACAATGCTGCAAGTTAAAGAGGAAGAGGCAATCCATGGTACTTAAGCAGGTACTCAAACTTTGCTAAGGAGTAACTTTAAATTCTTTTACGTTTGTTATAAATCAAGAGATATTAACCAAGGTCTACAGCAAATTGGATGCTGGGGAGTTTAGTTTCTCATGAAGCCATTGGTGAACGCCACTTTGGGAATTGTTAGGATTCACATTGCCAGTTCACTCAGATATACATATTCTGCACATACAGCCAAAAACCTTTAACTAGTCTACCATAATTCTGATGAGAAGCATATTAAAATTTAGAACCTAAACATTTTTCATTAATTACCCAAACAGAGGTAAAGTGGTTGATAGACATATTGCCTGCCTCAAAATTAATTGGATGAGTGAAGTAGCCTAATACTGTATGTACATAGTTTTTAAGTATTTATTTTAATATAAACCGGTGCGGTGGCCGAGTGGATAAAGGCGATGGCATCTGAAGCAATGAGGCTAAGCAACAGGGAGGTTTCGGGTTTGATACCCGGCCGGGTCATACTAATGTGGATTTTTGGAACATAGGACTGAGACTGATATTAAGTAATTTAAGTTAAACTCAAAACAGTTACCATGCCAACATTACAATGTAATCAATGAAATAATCAAATATGCTTTGATTTGATCTTGAGTTTAGCCACAGAAGGGATTGACTTGTGCATGGTGAAAGTAAATGTCTTCTTTAATATCATTTTTATAATAACTCTACATACAGTGTAAATGCACCTTTCCCCCACTCTCAAAAATCCACAGCAGGTAAGCAATAGGAGGATACTGTAATTCTGATTGTATTTTCTTTTCTTAGTAATGGTAGCTTTATATTTCATATTAAATATTGTTTCAAGCAGAAATACTTCTTGGTTGAAACCATCCTACATAGCATTTAGAAATTGTAGCATTTAGCGGGAGTAAGCCTAAAGTATACATAGTGACACAAAAACCACTAGATATATATATGCTTAAAATAGTCATATCATATGGTCACAAAATCACACTTGTCAGCATTTCTTCTTTTACATAATGTATTACAAAATATTTTTGGTGAAAATCTAATAGAGAATTACTGTATAGTACTGTACCATCAAGATTTCAAAAAGTTGGCTTCACTTCACAGGCCTCTAGGCTAAGACTACGTTACAGTACAGTAGCTCCATTCAGTCAAAATTTACACCTGAAGGTTGTGTAATGGATAATTAAATTGCAAATTTTGTAGACCTCTGCTAAATTGATACTCCTGGTGTTTATTGCCTTCCTGCATATAGCCTCCAAAATGTGCAGTCAGCCTTCTGTAGTGTAATACTATATGTCTGTAAGGTGACTTACAAACTGGCTATTTACAAGTAAGGAATAGCAAATTCCACAATAACACATGGACTGTAGCCTGTACAAGTGTCCATTTACTATTTAGCCTCCAAGAAGGTCCGATGTTGGGTATGTCAGCCAAGGCTGAATATGTCCCATTGTTAAAAAGGTGTTACAGACTAAGGCATAACTTTCATTGTAACATTAAATGCAGAACTTGCATTAAATCTAATCAGACAACCTGAGCACTTTTATTCTGTTTAAAAAGTGTTCATAAAACTACATGTATTGCAAAGTATGTTCACACAATCTTGTCAAGTACAATACTAGTTTCATTCGATTTCTTTTTTCTACTGAATCCTACTGCAATCTAATAATGAATTCTTAGACAGCCTACAGTACAGTTCATTACAGAACTGCATCAACTTGGTTGACAAGCTACAATACATAATTGCCTCAGGGAATAATGTTTTGTTCAAATTTTTGTAGCAGTTTTGACTTTTGAAGGCTCTAAACTTTGTCTCACAAAGAATATTATGGTTACTGTGTGCAAGAACTGCTTCACAATTTGCACTTATAGTATAGGGAGTAATTTTGTGTTCTAAGTTTGTGTAGCAGATTTGATGTCTCACATAGAATATTATGGTTACTATGTGCAAAAACTGCTACACATGCATGCACTTGTATTATAGGGAATCATTTGAATAAATTTTTGTTCAAAGTTTTTGTAGCAGTTTCAAAGGCTCTAAACTTTGTCTCACATAGAATATTATGGTTGCTGTGTGCAAAAACTGCTACACTTATTTGCACTTGTATTCATTGTAGGGAATAATTTCGTATTCAAATTTGCTTGTTGAAGTTTCAAAGCTCTCTAGAACTTGTCTCACATAGAATATTATGGTTACTGTGTCCACAAAATGCTACACATGCTTGCACAGTTTGTATCATAAGGAGTAATTTTGTGCAGCAGTTGTGAAGGCTCCACATTTTGTCTCACATAGAACACTATGGTTACTGTGTGCAAAAACAGCTACACTTCTTTGGCACTTGTATTATAGCATTCATTTTGAGATGCTAGACTAGATAAATTATTCCATGTGCCTTGCAAAGCAATATCTAATGAGACACTGATGGAAAAATCAGTAAACATTTGCTAGGAAGACCCTGACAGTCATATATGCCCGCACAAAGAGGAAAATTATCGTAAAGCCGACTGTTGGTGTGGCTGCATCGACTTCCTGTCCCCCCCCCCCCTCCCATTGGGTGCTGACAACTTAAATTTGTAATTGCAACTGGATTGAACATTGAATATGTTTTGCACACGTCTGTTAAATGATGTGCATTACAGACACTTCTCTACATAAAGGAAATATTGAACGTGCCATAATGGGCCTAAATGTCAGACACTACCAAACTATCATAGAGTTAATGTATTAAACATGTACTGCAGAGGAATATCGGATATCACAGCTGTTGTTTTCACATGACGCATTATTCCTCCAGCAGACATAGCTGAAGGCCACAGACAATGTACAGTATACAACTGGGAATTTTTCATTTTCCCCCTTTTTAGTAGCTTTTTATAATTTGCCATTGAAGTTTAAAAAGTAAAAAGGTAATCAATTTCTACCATTCGTAAATTTTTATTGTACTATCGTAGAACAGGCGTCGTCAAATCATCAGAGCACAATAATGGGCATTATTTGTGTGCATCAATGATTTTTCAAATATTTTGATCTACAGTACTGCCAAAATTTTGTAGATTTTTAGTTTCAGTTTAGATTTTTGTATTTTTGGAACAAAAAGTGGCTTCAAAAACAAGTACTAATATAATTTCAATGCAGTGCCGTAAATAAGGCTCATCTCTATATTTTTCATTTTTTCAGTTGCACATTTCAGTGTTGATGCTTTCCACTTTGCGAAGCACCACGGGCAGTTTACACGTTTCCAGGCGTGGCGCTATATAAATCTACATTATTATGATTATTTTTTATCATATTCTCAGGATTCTCAGTAGTGGGAATCCAATGGTAACACAAATGATGTGTACACTGAACACAGATCATTAGTGTCAATTCTCGGCGGTATAGAGCTGGTAAGAGTTTGGGATACCCTGACAGATGCACCAGTCTTAAACTTAGCTGTCCAACAAAGTTTATTTTAATAACTCAGTTGAAACAGGGAATAATGTGCAGTTCATTAATTTTCTTGTTCCTTTGAAAACTCTGAATTCCTTCTCTTTCAATATAAACTATACTACCTGTAGTATACCACAACTGCTATTATCTTTACTCTAGTTGTACTTGTACACCATTTGTCCATTCGCTAGATGTACACAGTAATAGTAAAGGCATCATAATTTGATGCACCTTCGTAATTGATGCACCTTCAAATATTACTAGCAACGATACAGCAATACAGCAGGGAACCTGAACTTTTTGCAGCTAAGTAGGGCTACATATTTCTTGAGGTTTAATCCATATCAGTTATGTGCTGATTAAATTGTGGTTATCTTTAAGCTTTTAACACCCCCCCCCCCCACCCACAGTGTTGCACGTATTTTTGGCATTTTGAAATCTTACTCTCTAGAAATAACCAAAATTACCTCAACATTGTACCGCTGCTCTCTGGGTCATGAACTTAGAGGCTCAGATCATAGCAAACAGCATCCAGAGTCAATGGATGTATACTTACACAAAAGTTACAGTTAGCTTATCGACAAATGTATCAATTTCGGGGTATGAAAGAACTTGACAGGCAGACATTTTGTGGTCAGATTCTGCTCAATTGTACGTTGCGTAGGCACAGAGCAATAAATATTTTGAGATCATTTCTGAGGAACTACACATGAAAAACACATACATTTGAGTGATTGGGATTTTGGGGATTTTGAACAATGTGCAAACGTTTTTTTGTTTTTTTTCTAGATCACTTCCTTCACCCTGTACTGTACATACCCTTACCTAATATTGAATCAGGGAGTTGTCCATTACAACTCCCTGATTGGATGTACTTTCTACCACACAGCACAGATTATATGTATGACAAAACAAACAAGAAAAACAAACAGTTGCAACATACTTTAGGATCAAGAGATCATTGACAATGGCTTCAAATTGTCTTGAGGGTCTGACCATGGTACAGTATGGTGAAGACCGTACTCCATTCAGCCATCTCCCTGGTTAATCTGTTTACTGCACTCTTTAGATTACCAATAGGTCCAGTGAGACTGCTGTTTGCCTTCATTTACCACTTTTTCAAACAGCTGCTCAGTTTGAAAATAATCCTAGACCAGGGGTTAATAACACCTGCTGGGTATCTATGGGGTACAACCTTGCACAAGAAATATTGAAAGAAAAAGATAAAATAAAAATAATACTTCTGCGTGAGTATGATATTTCATGCAAATGATGCTACATGTGCAGTAGTGTGTATTTTCTAGGTTTGTGTACAATATTGTAATCTGTGTTGTGCCTGTCAGTCACAGACTGTGTTGTGCCAGGAAAACTTAAGAAAATAAACTTGGTAATTGCATGTAAAGAAGACACTAACCCAACCGTTATTATTAGTCTATTGTACGTGATAGACGTAACTGTCATGAACAACCAAATGTTCCATGGTTTTCATCCTTAGCATATTGAGTTTGCAGAATATTTATCAAGAATCGTAAAAAATTGTTGTTTCATTGAAAAACGGTTTCTTGGCTTTGTCTCTATTAGGTAAAAATGATACCGCCCGAATCTCATGGTTTTTACTGTGAGCCTCATTGTTTTTATGTATCATCTCGATGTAGGACGTCCTAATTTTCTAATTAAATGATTTAAATGATCACAAACAGAAAAAAAAAGTCAAAGACTATCAAGATCAATTAAAAAATAACAGCTCAACTATGAAACAAAGGGAAGGGGGACATTCAAACTGAGCTGTAAATTTACAAGTGATGATTCATTGCATAATAGTACCTCATGAGTCAGTATCATCCCTATTAATAATACAACTTCAAAAAGCCAGTTTGATATTTACTGTGAGAGTCCTTGTTCTGTTCTAGTTTTCTTTTGAAGTGCTGGACCACTCCTTAGAATTTGTTAATTGCTACCAAAGCAAACAAACAAGTCACCTCTGTCTTGGCTTAATTATTTCATGGTATGGCATGTTGTTGTGCCAGTTACCTGTGTATATAACCTTTGTAATGTACTGATGAGAGATTAGATACTAAAGCTGCTTCTATGGTATCTTGGAATGGATCCAGATGACGTATGCACTTTGCTGCACTGTTTTTAACGTGTAGTATCAACTACTATTGTTTTACCAGCATACAGTAGTCCTTGACCAACATATACAGTACAGTATCTTACTATAGGTTCATGTAAAGTATTTTTTTATTTCTGCTTGACATTAAAGAGTTCAACAAGTTTAAACTTTTCAATGTGTTGTGCTGTACGGATTACTTCCGGGGGAAAAAAGGACTAGTTGACATTGTTGTTTGTTGGAGAGAGAAGACTTACCCAGCAATGAAGCGATGTTAATAGGCAAGCAGCTGAGACAATACTTAACACTAATGATAGCTATGAAGGAAACTTGAAACCTGTGAGTTTAATTTATATCTGTCTGGTGAATACAGTGGTTGAAGTACAAGAACAACAGCCTGACTAGTAGGACAGGTACAGTAGCAGCATCTTCCTTTGGTATGGGGGCAAATATGAGTACAAAACTATTGAAATTTAACACTAGCATCTATGTAAGATTCCGAAAAGGCCCAGAGTACCGGTATGGGTTAGGGTGCGTCGGTATATCGATATACCAGGTATATCTGGTATTTCATTCATACCCATACCGACGGTACTGAAATCTGGTAATACCAGGTATCCGTCAGCGGGTATATCGGTATCTGGTTTTGCTTATACCGACGCACCCTAGTGTGGGTACAAATCCACAAGGTTTAAGACTCCTATAATTCATACAAGTTGCCATGGTTACTGTACAGTACTGCAAGTTAATATGCTATTATTGTAGCACTGCCTCCTACAGTATCATTTTAGAAGTGCATTTAATGTAGGTCTAACTTAAAGCCTGCATACGTGTAGGCTTGCGAAAAGAAGACGAGACAGTTTATAAAATCTTCAGGGTCCCTGACCAAGTCATTGTAGAAGATACCTTTTTGTTAGAATTAGAATAACAATTTTATGTCAGATCCATACACAGAACTATGTCTGTGAGACTGCTACAGAAGGTTAAGAGAAATTTATAACAAAGATCTCCGAGCTAAACTTCTCAAATCTGTTCGCTGGAAGTGGATTTTTACAGTAAAGGAACACTATGTTCAGCCACAATGCATACTTTGCTTGATCGCAAAATTGTGAAATTCAAAGTGTATCTGTGGTCTGGTCTGCTTCCTTTTCTACATAAGCATACTGTACATGGATATGACCCGTTTAGGCAACTGTGCCATTCTTTAAAAGATTACGGTATATATTCTAAGCATTCTGTTGAAATTTTTGTACAATCAATTTCTATCCTACTGTACATTCCATTACTGTTATTATTATTATTTTACAGATTTTATTTTATTTGTACTATAGTGCTCTAGTTAACATGTAACAGAAAGTTGACAGAATATTGTACAGTACTAGTGTAATACCAAGATAGGCCTCCTTGCCTAACTTGGTTTTACACTAATTTAATAATTCACTAAATTAATTGTAGCACCACAAAGTCTATTTCAAAGCCCAACACTTCTATGGTGGGTGGCACTCCATTGTGCAGCCTTGTTTGAATATTACCACAGAAAATGACTAAATTGTTTGAAATCATTGTTTGACAACCACAGCAAAAAAAATGTCTAAATTTGTGTGGCTTCTGTCTGTCAAACCTACTGAAGTAAGTAAATACAGTAGGTGTGCTGCTTGGTAATTATGTTTGAGAAAGTGAAAGGCAAAAGACCAGATTACCACATAGTATAATTAGCAGTTTGCAATGCAGAAGCTTAGTACAAAGTTTAAGTGCCCGAGGTAGAGCTCTGAATTATCTTCAGTGAACAGACACAGTGACAGTAAAAGCATAGTACAGTATTTTTAAGCAACACACAAAAAAAAAAAAAGGGGAAAAAAAAGATTCTTGAACATTTCTCACATGTACAGTATGAAGGGAAGTAATAAGTAAATACAGTAGGTGTACTGCTTGGTAATTATGTTTGAGAAAGTGAAAGGCAAAAGACCAGATTACCACATACAGTACTATTAGTGGTTTGCAATGCAGAAGCCCAGCCTTTCATAGATTTTTCAAAGCCGAAAGTTTGAGTGCCCGAGGTAGAGCGCTGGAATATCTTCAGTGAACAGACACAGTGACAGTAAAAGCATACAGTAGTACAGTATTTTTAAGCGTCACACGAAAAAAAAAAAAAGGAAAAAAAAATCTTGAATATTTCTCACATGTACAGTATGAAGGGAAGTAATAATAAAGATAAGCAGGATGTGTTTTCCACAGGGAAGTTGATGCTAGAGAGGTGAACCGTTGGTTAATGATGCATTAATGAAACATTGAATCATTCAAAGTATCCATGACAACCATCAAAAGTTAGTACAGTACATGTATTCTGCAATGATATGGTAAAACATAAGAAGACTAAACAATCATTTACATTATATCATGCAGTTTGGATTTCACATCAATGCTTTGAATTATCACAGTTAGGCTTTAACATTATCAGGAGATAATCCAAGAGATAAGTGTATTACCATGAATGAAAGGACACACTTGCTTTGCATATCCTTCACAAAGAAGAACACTTTCCTAGCAAGGTTGTGGATCATTGTGTGATGTCATTATTAATATATGAATATTTATGAATAGTGCATTATAATGTCTAGAGACAACCATTTTTTTAATTTTCTTATTTATTTATTTATTGATTTGTTTGTTTATTTGCATACTATAACAGTTATGCTGTCATTCCTTACAAAGTTCTGATGAAACTAGTTCCAGTAATAAACTTGACTGTTTTTATAGCAAATCTGTTTCGTTTTTGCTAACTGTACAAACAGCCTGAACAGGAAATACTGTAATTTATCTGGTTTCACATACAGTTAACAAAACTGCTGCCCTTTTAAGTAAAGTGCGGAAATTGCTACAAAAATGCAAAACCTATATACAGCTTTATATTTAAAGCCTTTATTGTCCACTGAAACTGACCATTTTCTGTCATTTATGAGAGATAACATTCATAAACCAAAAAAAAATGCTGCAAAATGTGAACACTAGGTTATTCCTAGAAGTAGTCACTGTCACTTTGTACATATATAGTATATGATACCATGGCTACTGTTTGGCTGCTTTAACACACTCACACCTCACACACTGTTGTCACACACAAACAAGAAAACTTTCTCATGATTTCTTTATATTCATTAATATTCTTCTTATTTTCCACAGGAACCAGTACTTTTCTAAAGATTTCAGATTCTGAACCACACAATCTCCAGTCATGCTGTGACTGTCTGGAACTCTTTCCCAGAAAAGAGAGAAACTCGGCTGTATTTTGCTGGCAGCGGGCCAACATATTCTACCTGGCTCTTGATCCACAAAGATGTGGGATTTACAGTCGGTTGCTGAGTTACATCTTGTCAAAATGTTAGATGTAACCTACGACGACGACGTGGCCTTTTGTCCGTCAAATTGCTCTGGGAACGGTGACTGCATGAATGGCACATGTCTCTGTGCTGTAAGTTTGAGTTAATTATTATTTAACGATTACAGTGCTACCGTATGTAGTCACTTATCACATATGAATACATATAT
>KN882472.1:184866-195752 GCA_000934455.1 Apostichopus parvimensis | reverse complement strand
ACCTACACAATAGAAACATCTAGACTATGTTGGACATGCACAATGCTCTTGGAAGTATTGTATGATGTATTCATGGTGTATGAACTAGCAGAGGTGCACACAGCTGGCCCATAGGCAGTATTTTTTTTTCCATCTGGCGGTATGTTTACTGTAGGTCTGTCTTTTGTTGTATTAGTTATAGTGCTTAGACGGTAAGATGGTGCTATATTTTGCAACCATATCAATACGTCTTGTGACAATTGACGCAGTCAGTGTTAACGTCCTCAGGAGCACGAAAGACCGTTCTCTACCCAGAAAAATATGGACGTTTGAAAACGTGAGATGTAACATCCCTCAGTTACATGGACAAATTTAAGCATCTTAACTATGCTTGAAAGCAAAGATAAGATGAACCTCTATGCAGAATAGTTAAATTTAATAGCCAGGTACCTGGCATGTTTGCAAGTAGTACGTAAAACTGGTAAACATAAACATAAAAACAGGAAAATAAAAGGTAGTAGCTATTAAACTATAGGAATGGTGTCCTCAACACAGTTGTCAAAAAGTCAGCTTATCCAGGAACATACTGAATGTGTATGAGGATGTGATAGGTGTGAACTAGGGAGCTCCTATTTCCTCATTGTCAGTTTGAACAACGGTAAAGTTCCGGCATAGGTCTCAGGTGACACAGAAGTTTCGTTCAATCACAGGGAATGTCCATCAATCGCACTGAAAACCGGACTAATGTATGGAAATGTAAAAAGATCTCAAAGATTCCTTTTAAGCTACGGAAATTTCACTTAAAAAATATGAAAGTCGATACAGAAGAGATAAAAAACAGAAGACTTTTACAGAGTTTCGTTGTATGTGGTCAAACAGGCCAATCACGTTCGTATTCTAAATCAGCTGACCCATGCTAGAACAACCATGTCATCTCATGCTTCACGCTGAGACTAACACCGTACTGGTGAAGTACTGAAAATGTCCAGTGAAATACTAACATTTGGTAATATTTTACTGAAATGGAACTTCTACTACTTGGGGAGAAGGTCTGGCGTTTGAAAGAGATCTCGAAAGTCACAAAAAAAAGGTAGAAATTTATTCATCTTCCTTCTACTGCTAAATTTTGTTCTGTTCTTAGTATGTGGATTAGAACGGTTCCTATTTCCTCATAGACAGTTGTTTGAATCATGCTGAAATTTCATTAAATTGATCTCAAATCTGCAGAGAATATAACGGAAGCTTGCTCCTCTTCATTCTACCATCTTTGCTGGGATATTGAGAAGTGTTGGCAGTTTATTTTGAAAGATAAATTATGCAATATAGTCTGTGTTCTCACCATAGGCGTAGGAGCCTAATTTGATTTGGGGGGGCTTGTAACGACTTGCCCGAAAAATATAACCAAAATTTTTGGTTATATTTTCCGTGTTATTATCCTTCCATATTGGTATAATTATTGGGGAAGTCGTTACAATAATAACGATAATAATAATATCAGTTTAACCATTGAAAAACACATTGCTAACCAGTGAAAAACACATTGCTAATTATTCTTCTTTCCAGTAGGTGCCGGAAAAATTCTCAGCATATTGCCCGAATTTTCACCAAAAAATTTGAAAAACACATTGAATTTTTCTTCTTTCATTATAGGTTTCCGAAAAATTCTCAGCATATTCCCCGAATTTTCACCCAAAAATTGAAAAACACATTGAATTTTTCTTCTTTCAGTATAGGTGCCCGAAAAATTCTCAGCATATTGCCCGAATTTTCACCCAAAAATTGAAAAACACATTGCAAATTTATTCTTCTTTCAGTAGGTGCCCGAAAAATTCTCAGCATATTGCCCGAATTTTCACAAAAAATTGGTTGGGGGGGCTGCAGCCCCCCCGCCTCCTACGCCTATGGTTCTCACATGGTGTCTTCAGTAACAACAGTTACATTGTGCAATATAGTCTGTGTTCTCACATGGTGTCTTCAGTAACAACAGTTTTTTAACATTGTGCATCATAGTCTTTGATCTCACATGTTGTCTTCAGTAACAACAGTTAACACATTTAAACACACACAGCTGTTCGAGGAAATGAATCATTTATCCAATTAGTATCTGTTTTCATGGTCTGTATTACAAACCATTTTAACTGAAGAGTTGGTTCAACCCTTTAATGGTACATTCATTATGTAGTTTTGATTAAAATCCATATCAGCAGTTAAAACTGTTGGAGTTTATCTTGATACAACTCTTGACGTGGATGCACATGTTAACCACATTTGTAGACAGGTCCTACTTCCAACTTCGCAATATTGGTCATAGACGACATTACCTCACCATGAATACAACTATCTCACTTAATGGTCTCGTTACCTAAAAAGTGGACTAATGTAATTCGCTAATGTATGGTTCGTCGAGGACCCAACCTCGGAAACTTCAGTGTGCACATAATACAGCGGTACGCATTGTTACCAGGACAACCAAATCTGATAATATCACCCCAGCTCTATGACATCTTCATAGGCTTCCTATGAAAGCTCAGTTCCATTACAAGATTATGCGTCTCACCCTTAAGGCACTTCCTGGCCTTTCGCCTTGCTACATGAACCAAATGCATTGTGAACACTGTCCAACAAGACCTTTCGGTCTCAACATACCGCGATGTTGACTGTTTTACGCGCATCAGAACATCATATGGCGAATACAGTTTTTGCCGGGCTGCCCCCTCATTTGTGGAACAAGCTTCCAACAACAAACCGTACTATCAATTCGCTTGAAGCTTTTAACCGAAGTATCAAGACACACATCTCTTCTTGCAAGTACTTGACTCAATTTATGTATGTTTATTGCTCCTTCATTTGTTTGTATTAAAAGTGCTTGTGAGCAGCCTTTATGTTTTCTATCGAGCACTTGAAATATGTGACATAATAAAACTTATCTGATCAAGTGATGTGAGGTATCCTGCCTATAGTTGAAGGAAATAAATGGATGCCTGCAGTGTTTTGACCAATAACCTCAAAGGGACAAGGTGATGTTTGTATCACAGAGAAATTATTCAATTTGCAGATAATGTAACACTCATAGTGAAGAGAACAATATTCTACACTGTTCACTGAAAACCCCAACTCAAGATTGTGTCACTATCTTTAAACTTGAGATGGAAAGCCGCTACCGTTAGAGGTATTTTGGCTAGAGGTACCAAGTTGAATTACCAATGAGATATCAATGAATTTTCAAGCAATTGCTTTAAAGGCAAAAGGATGTGCAATTGTTCACGCAAACCCAAACATCGTAATTGGTCTTTGTGATAGAGATATAAGCTGTCGTGAATCAAATTCCTCAAACAGCTATTATATTCCATCAATCTGGGAGATATCACAGGTTAAATGTTCTCTTCACATGCAATCTGACTAAAGACTTGAACAAGTCTAAATATGACATCGTGCCACATGTGCTTGGAATGTTTAATTCCTCCTTGTTCATTAAAATGTTATATTCGGTCATGGAGATTGGTTGTACAAATAACAGATAAATCTAAAAATATTGAAGTTGTTAACATGACCTAATAATGACAGTGTTTTAAATGTCAACATTTTGACAGTCTACCTTAAGCATATGAAAAGAAAAAAACACAGAGGAATTAAAAAGTTTTCAGATCCTAGTGACACTATGACATCACAGATTTACAGAGTGACAACCACCAGAATCGGCTTTTAAACTATGATATCACCCAAACGGAGGAAGGTTTCTGTTAGCTGTTTGGAGTCTCTACCATATAAGGTTAAGATCAATTGCTGCATTTGGTTGCCTCTTTAGGCCACAATAGGCCACACTAGGACTGTTAGCTCAGTGGTTAACGCCGGTGCCTTTCAATCATAAGGTCCCGAGTTCGAGTCACTCCAAGATTAATGTATGTCGTCCAGTTACAGAGTTGTTGACAATTGACAATTCATCATCATGGACGTTAAAATATGAATCTAAGAGACTGACTTCGGTCAGCTTGCGGCTCTGATAAGCCAATGATGGCTTCTTCGCGAGTTCCTGTTTGCAGGAGGATCTTAAATACATACATACATATGATTCTATATTTATCTCCTATCTTTTTTCTCTATCTATCTTTGCCAGGATTCCATTCCCATACATTGGGCTGACAACATCATGTCTCTGTATTATTTACTTCTCTTCTCCGGCTGTACTCTGGTCGTCTGTTTCTGGGCAGAGGTAGGACTCCAATGAATATTCATGTCTGATAGTTTAATCCCTCCCAATGATCCACATCCTCGCTCGGAAAATGTCCATAGCAAACTTTATCGTTTGTACAGGAAACATGCGAAGGAAATACGTGTCTGTGTTCAGTGAAATGTATTTTCCTTCGGATATACCCCGCAAACTTAAATGATCAATATGTAAATGTTTGTCTTCTTGTACATACTGAATGTGCTGTATCAGCTGTTCGGGTTGTTGGTAGTGACCCATAGTAGACCTCATTAGTGCAGTATATAAATTTTATAATAAAGATGAATCAATCAACAAATTTGAGTCTATGAAGAAAGACCATGACTATGGCATGTTTGATCATTTTGAGTGGGAAGTATTCCTGCGGGGCAAGTAAAGTATCTCTCCCAATAGCACTTGCTGCTTTAGTATGTGTTCTGTCCACAAACTTGGTAACAGTACCACAAGTTGCCAAAAGTAATTTGTTGCTTGGTTACCGTTGGGTATGTACCCTACAAAACTGACAGGCCTTTGTAGAAAACCAGAAAATGTTGGATGATTTAGAGGAATAAATTGAAATTTTACAAATGTTTGGTTTCTAATATATTTAGGAATGTGAGAGTTTTATGGGGTCACGGTGCAGTACTGTTTATCTTTCATTTCCTTTCCTAGGTCTCAAACTGAGAGAGAAAACCGACCCTTTTGGTCAATATTAAATGCATTTAATTTAATGGATTTTAACTCTTCATATTCACTGTAGATATTAGCTTGATTTTATGAACAGGATCAACAAGGCGAGACAGTTCCCACAAAAGAAAAAGACCTTGCCACCTACCATACTTAATCCTAAATTAACATTGTTCCATCCCTCCCAGGCAATTGCTGGATCAAATATAACCTCTCCAGTTAATATCCCGCCATCCTGTCACATTAGTCGATCCATTTCTGTCCTTGGCGGCAGCTCATTGGACGATTGGGAATACATTTGTTTGACAAAGCAACACGTCACGATATCTGCTAGAGGCGTGGTATCCGGGCTCCCAAAATTATGGGATAGCGCAGGTTTATATTTCTGCCGGAGGAAATGTGTAATGAAGGGGTCAAGGATAAAATGTTGTTTTACTTTCCTTTATGTATACCAAGTTTAGTAAGAAGAAGAAGAAAAACAGGTACTTGCAAGTAATGTGAACTTACTCGGTATTATTGTAGCCTCATGAGATGCAGTAGGTACTGTATGTAATATAAAGGCAAGGTTACAGTATTTATCAACAGAATGTAATTAAAAGTATTAGATCATTGTTCATTTCATGCACCTATGGCTTGCTCTGATCTGAAAATTAGTCATGATTTGTTTTAAAGATTACCGTTGCAAGTTTATAATAAAAAATAAAAACTTCCACACTCAAAAACAGATGGTAACATAATCGAGACCTTTTGCACTGTTATATAAATTGTACATAGACTAGCTCACTCAATGGACACCTAGACTCTTCCACGATTAAAGTATTAAAACCAGGCGGTTGTATGTTTTGGGACCAGACACAGATCTACAGTGTATGGAAGCTTTGGTGTCCAAAACAGGTCAAATCATCTGGTAATTGGCCTAAATCACTTGGTAAAAAACATCGACATTCAACTAAACTTTTATACAGAAGTAAGACTAGAATTTGGTACATATCTTGGTACAGTCTTGGTACAGAATTTGGTACAGTCTTGTAGGCTTTGCCTTAGTGGTGTTTGTATGTACAGTGTATATTTAAGGTTGTTGTTCACTGTCAAAGTCAACTGGCTCTCTGTAGATTCTTGAACAGCTATTGTGCCACTATTGTGCCTCTTGGTTTCATTACTAGAGATTTGGTAGAAGCACAATAGCTACTTTACCTTAGCACACAGTTCAACAGTTCAACCTTAATCTGCTTATTGTAATACTTTTGCTAAAGAATCAGTTTTTTGTCAACAGAAACTGACAGACTGTAAAGTGCAGGTAGCAACAGCAGGAAATACGGTCAGGTGATTCTTAGCATCCCTGGGAACCTATAAATATATATATAAAAAAACACATATTTTGTTTAGTTTCTATTGGTTTGCAAACATATATAATTCAGGTCAAACATTAGATGTAGGTCTGCTGTGAGAAAACTGCAAATCACTTGTAAAATTTTTGATTCCTCGACAAAGGCAAAAGGAATCTATGTGATGGTGTGTATATTATTTGTGTCTGTATGTGATACCTTGGCTTGTGAACATGATGACACATAATGGTTGAATTTCATACTTCATAGAGGTTAAAGGTCACCAAAGGTCAATGTCTTGACAAATTTAATGAAACATGATTACTTCAGAAAGGAAAGCTTAAATGTTCATATCATACAAGTTTGGTCTATTTATTTGTTAATTTTGAAAGGTCAAAGGTAATTTGTAGTCTACAGCAATCAATTTCTGAAAAACTGGTATACATTCTAACTTCCAAAGCTAGGATGGACTTCATACTTTGGTGGTTTGTAGACTCCACCTTACTAAGTACAAGATTTTGGTTGTTTGAGCTATACAGAAATCTTGAGGTGATGTGGCAGGGTGGATAAAGGTGGTGGCATTTGAAGCAATGAGGCTTAGCAATCGGGAGGGTTCGGGGTTCGATCCTCAGCTGGGTCATAGCAAGTTGGGTTTTTCATCCAAGAGCAATCTAGGATTTTCGCATCTGAAAATGACTATCTAAATTGAAAAGATTCCAAATTTTTGAGTTAAAATGTTGTCTTGGAAGCCACTGGATATGAAAGTTGTAATCCATTGGCCCTTGAGGGTTTCTCCCAAAGTTTTGGTCGCTTAAGCGTAGTAAAGATAACTGCCTGATTATTATTATGATTATTAACAGCAATTAAAGACACAAAAAAAAACTCCTTGATGTTAGGCATCATAACTTTAGAAATAATCGAGCCGATGAATTTGATGTGTGGGTGGGTCCACTTGACTGCAAGAACCTTGCTGATCACTGATCATGGAGTGTTAAATTAAAATATTCTAAAGTGACGTATGGCAAGAGATGAGATAAAAACCGAGTGACTACTGTAATGGATCTATCATGGATTGTAGTATACCGTCAAGATTATACCCATCATACAATACACAGTCAAAATAAAGCAAAATTTATCATATATACTGTTTTATTCCAACATAATGTGATATATTAAACACTTAATTATACCATCTACTAACACTTACCAATCTCTTACTCATTATGTGACCTTTTATTGATTTATATTTTTTTTATAATATATTTGCAGATGTTTCACATCCAAGACAGAGGTCTTACCAATCCAGGGTTTCTCAGTAAATCACTGAGATTTTTCTTAATCTTTAATTTGACGCTGTACAGCCTTACTCTGGCACAGTTCATCGCATCAGTGTTTGTAGAGAATCCGCACAAACTCACCAAGTACCTGAACGGGTCGCTAGCCGCCCTCTTCATCATTGAGGTTGTATTCTTCCTTGCGTATGGTGTCGAGGTCTTCTTCAAGGTATGGAGTCCCTCTCTCTCTTTCTCTGTCAGCCCAGTACTACTACTTGCTGTCACTGAAATTGATAAACTACTGTAGTACTAGACCATTCCTTAGAAACCAAACAAATTTTTTAATTAAAGGCATTGAAGACTCGCCCCAAACTGTGTGCGGCCATCTGAAAAAGTAAACTTTCTGTTGCTTGCAAGTGTCGTTTTGTTCGTGTCGCTACAAAATGCAGACAGTAATGAAACGTGTCTTTAGCTGGACCTGAGATGTCCACCGCTGTATCGTTTGTTCACTGCTGTGGGTATTGACCGCAGCTGTATGTACTGACTGTACACTACCATCTAATTACCGACGGTAGCAAGCTGTGTGTGTATTTTCTGGGTTCGATGGTGGTGTCTAACACTTCTGTTACACCTCATTCGAAAGTAGGTCAGGTTCGCGGCATTAGACGTTTCTATTTGCGCGAGTCTTCACACCCTTTAATACGTTGGTGAATTCCAGACTGGGTTCAAAGTTTTCAACAGCCATTTGCAATACTGGATAGTTGCAGGTAGTTTTCTCTGAGACTTTGGTCAGAATGTTCAGAGTGCCTCTGTTTGTTGCGTCTTTATTGCTTGATTTTGAAATGAAATTTTTCTGACAATGATTGGGGCAAGTTTAGGAGATTGTTATGAGGCAAAATGAGATCACTAGAAATGTTTCTATGAATTATGATGTTATTTTATCCCTGAAGTAAGTATGGTTGAAACTGGAAATAGATTGGACTATATATATGTACGTTTGTCTGTACCTGTGCTTCAGAAGGATGTATATTTTTCTATCTATTTTGGTGAACTCTCTGGATCAGTTAAATTGGTGTGCTTGTATTTGTATTTCTGTGTGTTTTTGTGATACCCTATCCTGTCAAACATGGTATCTTAACAAGAGAAGTGTGGTCTGCCCATTGTGAGTAGAAGGTTCCTAACGTTTAGTTTTCATGTGGAGGTCATTTGAGATCAGCAAAGGTCAAAACATGACATTTTTCAAAGCTCTATATCTCAAGAATCTTAATTTGGAGAACATTAATTTGTACATGCCCCATACATTGGCCTGATCTCTTAAAACAAGTCTAATTGTCTATGTCATTTGAGGTCAACATAGCTCTATCAAAACTTGAAAATATTGTAAAAGCACATTATCTCAAGAAGGGTTAATGTTAGCAAATGTCATACTCATTACTCATTGCTTTGATATGTCAGTGTTGTAAGTAATGTTATAACCTTGAGCTTTGATTTCATCCTGACGTTTGCCATCAAGAAGCATAAATTGTAAACCTTATCTTAAAGTTTCTGTGAAGCCACATTCGGCATACACAACAGGTTTTCATATACTTGCCTCTTCTAGAATATACTATGTCACAGATATTTTAAGCACAAATCTTTTCTGAAGTTGTTGAGGTGTGTTTCTTTCGTTGTTATAGTTTTTGGTGTGCCAGCTCGAATGAGAAACGATGTTTCATCAGCAACTCTTGATAGAGGGGGCTATTACACAACCAGTTAATGGTTGTATCATTCCGTGAATGTGTAAAATCATATATATTACTCATATATTTCTTTTTTCTGATTTTAAAGTTGAAGGGTGCATTCAAGGAGGAGATCAGATTTGTCAGACCGTATCCTCTGCATGGATCCAGGTTAGGGCTGGTCTTCCAGGGAGCTCTGCAGATACTGACTGCATTCTTCTTGATGATGAGCGTTACAGAAGCTAAATGGAAAGACAGGTAAGCAACAATTAACTATATCCTGCATTACTTTAATTAAAAGGTACTAAAATTAACTAAAATATACTCAAATTAAAGAAAAAATTGAAACAGTAAGACTGATAGTAGAATTTAAGACTTTTGTCTACTACATCCTGGATGTTCAAGTGTAAACTGCGGATGTTACAAAAGTCTTCTTGTGAATTAGTAAGACTGATAGTAGAGTTTTGAGACTTAGTCCATTCCATCCTGGATGTTCAAGTGTAAACTACAGATGTTACAAAAGTCTTCTTGTGAAACATTAAGACTAAGACTATGTCCATTCCATCCTGGATGTTGGAGTGTAAACTGCGGATGTTACCAAAGTCTTCTTGTGAAACAGTAAGACTGATAGTAGAGTTTTGGGACTTATTCCATTCCATCCTGGATGTTGGAGTGTAAACTGCAGATGTTACAAAAGTCTTCTTGTAAAACAGTAAGACTGATAGTAGAGTTTTGAAACTTAGTCCATTCCATCCTGGATGTTCAAGTGTAAACTGTGGATGTTACAAAAGCCTTCTTGTTAAACAGTACGACTGATAGTAGAGTTTTGAGACTTAGTCCATTCCATCCTGGATATTCAAGTGTAAACCGCGGATGTTACAAAAGTCTTCTTGTAAAACAGTAAGACTGATAGTAGAGTTTTGAAACTTAGTCCATTCTATCCTGGTTGTTCAAGTGTAAACTACAGATGTTACAAAAGTCTTCTTGTGAAACAGTAAGACTGATAGTAGAGTTTTGAGACTTTGTCCATTCCATCCTGGATGTTCAAGTGTAGACTGCGGATGTTATGAATATCTTCTTGTGTAAGACTGATAGTAGAGTTTTGAGACTATGTCCATTCCATCCTATATGTTCAAGTATAAACTGCAGATGTTACGAAAGTCTTCTTGTGAAACATTAAGACTGATAGTAGAGTTTTGAGACTTAGTCCACTACATCCTGGATGTCCAAGGATAAACTGCGGATGTTACAAAAGTCTTCTTGTGAAGACTGATAGTAGAACTTTGAGACTTAGTCCATTCCATCCTGGATGTTCAAGTCTATTTCAGAGTCTGGCCTCAAAGTGACACTGCCAGAATTGTCAAAGTTGATTTAATAGCAAAAAGAAAAATATTGGTCAATCTGCATATGTTCTAATATTCATATATTTTCAATTTAGTGGAAGGCCTTTCAACTTCTGTGAAATAATTGTCACTTGAACATTGACTTCATTTTTCTTGAGTTAAGTGAGGAAATGTCATATTTTTATGTTTAACACTCGGAGAAACCTGTGGTCATATGTCTGATTAAATGTCAGATGTCTTCAAATGTCTTCACATGTCCTTCACACAAGGGTTGAAATAAGCGGGCGCCCAGGCGCTATTCGCGCCCGCAAGCACTAAAATAGCGCCCCTGGACATGAAAATACAATACGCACGGG
>KN882472.1:158198-168336 GCA_000934455.1 Apostichopus parvimensis | reverse complement strand
TCCAGGGGGATTTTGTCCAGGGGGATTTTGGCTCGGGGGGATTTTGTCCTAGGGGGATTTTGTCTGGGGGGGTTTTGTCTGGGGGGATTTTGTCCGGCGGGATTTTGTCCGGGGGGATTTTGTCCTAGAACCCCGTATAGGATCTCATCCAGCACAGTGATCCCAATCTCTGCTGTATTGAGTCGGGATCAAATCTTTGGATCCCATCTGAATAATTGGCAGCATCATACATTGTATGTCTTGTCCATAAAGGATCTCATCCAGCTTAGTGATCCCTTCTTGTGGTATGTTAATGTCAGGTGGATCTAGTCATTAGATCCCCTTTGAATAATGGCTATATAGCAATACATTGAATCTGGCCTCAATGATCTCATGACTTGTGATGGATCAGGTAACCCTTAACCCTTTGGTCAGGGCTACAGCAGGAATATGGAGGTTGGATAAAGGTCAGGGTTCATCTTGAAGGACTACAGTACACAGACTTGCTATATATATATATGCTATACCAAATGACCTTGCTTGTAGGTGCTCAATACTACCTCCTGTGATAGTTGTCTAGGTTGAGTTTTCCAGAAAATTGGTGGTTGTTGCCAGTGGCATAAGAAAGGGTCTTTCCCAAGTCTTGGAATGTCTTTCAGGGGTGCTTGAGTTTCTTTCATATCTTTGATACCCTGGATGTTATCCATGGGTACTTAAACAAGATATCATATTAGCCTGTTGAAGAGTTCAATAGTGAGATGATCCTTCCTGTTCTGCAAGGTTTCCAAGAAAACATTTTCAAGCTATGGGGAAGGGAAAAATCTTGTTATGTGTTTCAAAGTTTGTTTTTGTGGTGTATTTTGTGATACCAGTCAAAGTCCATCACAAACAGTCGTGCTGCAAAGTTCATTTTTACACAAATTGAAATAACAAAACTATCAGATATCATCCATGGCATTATCATTCATTTCGGACTTTGTTCACCCGGAAATTAATTGAATTAATTAATATTATAGTGATGTATTCAGCTTCAGAGTTCAGTTGACATAACAAGATAACGATACCTGGTCTTAATTGATGGTGTAGTGTCTCTGCGTAGGTTAGGTTCAGAGAGCTCTCATAACTACGGCAGGCCTAGATCTATCCGTCTTCCAGACAGGTTATTAATTACCTGTTTAAATAGTATCCCCACTTTTCACTTCCGCGTCCAAGGACATTAACACCGTTACAAGCGTTACTGAATACCGAAAGGTCATTGGTCAGGGAATGAAAAAGTTCATAAATGTTTTAATTTTAATTCCAAGAGAAGAGACTTTTTATAACTTGCTGGGGTCAACTTAATTTTTCACTTCCCAAGTTTTTCTATCGTTTATCATTTCTACTTCAAAATGGCTGTATTTTTTCAGCATCACAAAGTGACTGGTCAATGAGACTAATATGAAGAACAAAACATTGCTTGGGTTCTCTTTGTACTTTCAGCAATTATAAACATAACAGTCATGTGGTTGTCATGGTAACATACTCCTACAGTAGATACTTGGGCTTGTCTCATTTTCTGAGAAAAATTCAGAGCAATATTCATACTTGTAAGCAATTTGTTTTGCCAACACTTTTTTGCTGATAATGTGCAATTTTAGGAATAATATGAATTTTGGTTTCATTCCTCCAAACCATGAACTATATACTAACTAACGAAAGAAGGTTGATAACTTTGGGACTAACCTTAAAAACAAAATGTAAACTGTATGCTTTGTGTTTCTGTCACTTCTCCATCAGTAGTTCCTAAAGAAATTACACTGTAGACCCCCTACCCCACCCCCTCCATCTGGTCTGGAGTAGGCATTTTACATATCTCAGGTGAACTACCAAAATGGCTTTATTGACTTTAATACACAGTAAACGTGGCAGTTTCCCAAGGTTGATAGTGCATATACAGTATATAGAGCTATGGGAAGTCCCACCAACCATCTGTAATTGCTTATGGCTTACTTGACCATGATACATGCAAATTAAAGCCCACCTCATCACGATTTTGAGCTGGTAGAGGTAAAAAAGTTAGCATAGCACTTCCCAAAAAGTTACAACATTTACTTTGCCCTTCTGAAGGCTCTCTTAACCTGTTTCCAGTTTTCTTATGAATTTTCCTTAAAATGGAAATGTTTTAGCAGTACTGCACCCCCGACCCCTCCTGATTCCAGAACCGGGACTCCGCCCTATTGCTCCGCCTTCCAAATCTACATACAATCAGGGAGTTGGGGACTTATTCCGGTTGTTAATCTTTCGTGCAGAGGTATGATACTCTATTCTTGGGGTCAACAGGGGTCAAATTGTGAAAACCTGGTAAACACGATATCTCAAGAAGGGAAGGTCAGACCAATTCATATTTGATGTGTAGAAGTACCACATTAGGTACAAGAAGTTTCTTGTTTTTGGTGGAGGTCAAAGGTCATTTGGTGTCACCAGGGGTCAAATTGTGAAAATCTCTAAAACATGTTATGTCAAGAAGGAAAATCATGGGCAGACCTCATATTTGGTGTGTAGGAGTACCACAATGTGTAAAAGAAGCATATTGTTTTTGGTGGAGGGCAAAGGTCATTTGGGGTCACCAGGTGTCAAATTATGAAAACCTTGTAATCACGATATCTCAATATTGGAAGCTTGGGCTGACCTCTTATTTAGTGTGTAGAAGTACCATATTGAGTTAAAGAAGCTTTTTTTTTGTGGTGGTCAAAGGTCATTTGGGGTCATGATAGATCAAATCATGAAACCCTTAAGTAAACATGTACACCCTCACTATACATTACATCAGATTCATGAATTAAACTGCTCATGTTACATCATCGAAACCACAATGTATTTTTTTGCATTCTGGTTGGTGTTGTTATCCTTCTTTGTGAGTTATTTCTATGCAGTGCCGATTACTTCCAATGAGAGATCTAGATACAACAGTGAAACCACTGGTATGTCATATCTCTTGAATACCACAAATTAACTTTATTAAATTGAAATTATTGAATATAATTGCATACTATTTAAGCATATTGAATGACGCTTACAAGAATATCCCTGGGCAGTTTTCATCTCCAACCGTTCGTCTCCTTTGAGCGATACAGGTAGTTTTCGGGTTTCTCCAGAATTGAAAGCCTCTTAAAACTTTGACCTGCAAAATCACCTACCCTGTCAGATCCGTAAATTCTGTATCATATTTTATACTTTTCTGTCATATTCAATCTGATACCTTGAAAGTAACAAACTTGGGAGGGAAAAGGTTCTCATGTCTATTTGTAGTTTCCCCCCCCCCCCTCAAGAAAAAGATGATTTATTAATCCATTCAAGGGGCTATGTACTATTTCAATTTATTCATAATTTATGAAAAAACCAACTCATAAGTTATTAAAAGCTATTTCCTCGTATAAACTCATGACACTCGAACTTTGTTTTCATATCTGAGAACTGTTTTTCTGCCACGGATGTTTCAAGGAAAATTGCATAAATTCATTCTTGGTTGTGGTTGTCTTTAGGTAAATAATTTCACTAATATTCAAAGGGTTTTTTTTTTGGTGGTTTTTTTTTCAAGGAATGGATACTATATGGCATTCAGTTGGGAAAGGTTATAAGATAAGAACAGTGAGATAAATTTAGTTTAAAGTGAGTCCATATTAGTTAAACTGTCATTGCATAATAACACTTAATGTTGGAATATAGAATGAAAGCTTCAGTTTCATATTTCCTGCTCCATTCCATTTCCCCCCCCCCCCCCCCTCCCCTCCTCACTCCATCTTTTAAGTTCGGATAATGATTTATAAGTTTATGAAGTAACATGCTGGCATTTAGTAACATCAGTTTGTATGAAAAAGGAATAGAAGCACTTCAAAATGGTAACATATCCTTCCAATCCTCATCCCCACCCCTGGTACTTCAGTCCCAATTGTATGCACCCGTCCCCACCCCCTGCACTGCATTCATAGTTGTAGGCACTTCAAAGTGGTCACATACAGTACCCCGCCAATGCCTGTCCACCACAGTACTTCATTTCCAGTCGTAAGCAATTCAAAATGGGCACATATTCCGCCAATCTCTTCCGACCCCCTTTACTTCATTCCCAGTTGTAGGGTTCAATAATAGTCAATTGGTCGCTTATAATAACACTTAACAAAGGCAACTGAAATGGATGTTTTACTGTATGTTTGTCATGGCATACCATATGAGGATTTCTACAGTGTAGTTGTACCTAAGTTACAAAAATTCATATATTTCATGCTTGATGTGAAGTTGAGATTAAAGTTTGCCAGCCAACTTTTGCCAGCATGAAACCCAACCTTTTATTAGCAGAAAGTAAGAAATGTTTTTATATTAACATGCAACTGGTGCTGTGGCCAAGTGGATAAAGGCGATGGCATTTGAAGCAATGAGGCTTAGCAATTAGGAGGTTCCGTGTTAGATACCCGGCCGGGTCAAAGTAAGGTGGGTTATTCATCCAAGAGCAATCTACAGTTTTCCCATCTGAAATGTGTTTCTAAGTTAAAAAAGAATTCCAAATTTGAGTTAAAATGTTGAATTGGAAGCCACACAACGTGTATTGCAGGCTTCTCCCACATTTGTAGTCGCTTAAGCGTTGTAAAAGTAACTGCTGATTATCATAAAGATAATTATTATTAAAGAACCTCTTATCTGATGTTTTGTAGTTTGTATCACCGGGTCCAAGCTACTATATTCAAGTTTAACAAAGCCCCAAATTCTCATCCATCAAAAAACCCATTCGGTATCGTCAACAGATACAGTTTATTAAAAACTTGATACGTATGTTATGAAAATAGGTTGATTGAAATACTAGAGTCTCAGATCATGAGGAGAACCAGTCATCGCATAGTTTTACCATTTTAAGTTCTCTATATTAAGGCCTCAAAGATCTATCAGACCATGGCAGATGAATGTCAGTGTTGGACATTTTATGGAACATGACCTCAATGTAGTGTAGATGTACAGTATGTATGCATGCTTTAGTCTAAGATATAGCTTTTAGGTCAAAATAATTTTCAAAAGTTGTAAAATGATCCAAAAAAGTGGGCATTAAATGTCAATTGTATCCCTACAGGTTGGTGGATGTAAAAGCTGGTGACATATATTGCCCTGAATGAACTCAACTATAGTGACCTAGTTTTGACTAGTTCTTCACTACCCCATAGGCAAACAACAGACCGCTGTGTACTGACTGACTGATGAGTAAACACAACTACTGTTTCTGTTAATTGTCATACGCACATGTGCGCCGCCTGACAATCCATGTTACAACGGTCCAGTGGGTGGGTTTCAGTCTTGTGAAGCCACACCCACACTTCCCGACTATGTATGATGTTCCATGTTACAACGGTCCAGTGGGTGGGATTCAATCTTGTGAAGCCACACCCACACTGCCAGACTATGTATGATGTTCCATGTTACAACGGTCCAGTGGGTGGGATTCAGTCTTGTGAAGCCACACCCACATTGCCTGACTATGTATGTTTTTCCTGTTACGACAGTCAGTTTTAGTCAGGTCGCATTCAGTGAAGCAGTTTGTTCCCGGACTTAAGTCAAAGGATTTGATTTATTTGAAATGCTCTTTTGTTTTAAGTAACATTTATGTAATGTTGTTATATTAACTTTAGGTCATGTTCATCCTTATAGGGTAGTGACTTCTGTTGATATCGATTCCTGCTATCACCAATTCAAGCTAATTGTGGAACACGTTTCATTAATATTGATATTTTCTGTCTCTTTCCAGTACCAGTTATCAAGAGGTGTTCCCCGTCTTTACCGAGGCTTTGACATGCGGACATCGTTCCGCATGATCGCCATGCTGGTTATGATGACGGGTACCCCATTGGCAGTCTATTTTGTTCTCCAAAACCACCCTTTGAGTTCCGCCGGTATCGCTGGGATAGGTGGTTGTGTCCTTGTGGAAATGTTGTGTCTCAAGTAAGTATTAAAATTGAACACTAAGCATCACTGGAAGTAACCACTAATGGCCTCCTATTTCTAGCATCAGCCCAGTAGTAGCATCACAGGAAGAAACCACCAATAATCTCCTAGTTCTAGCATTACCAAAACTAACCACTAATTTATAACCTAGTTGTAGCATGACTGGAAAGTAATCAATAATATACTAGTCATAGCATCACTGGAAGCAACCATTGAGAACCTACCTAGATGTAGCATTACTAGACCTTACCACGAATAAACTAGCTGTAGCATAGCATGGCTGAACCTTACCACTAATAAATTAGCCTTAGCAGCACTGAAATTAACCACTTATAACCTAGTTGTAACGTCACCGAAAGTAACCACCAAAGTTTGCGATTGTTAAAGCTAAAATACCCTCTATCTTTGTTCAAGAAAGACTTACAGTAGGCAGGGAGTAACTTATTCCACTAGATTCGAGAATTAAAAAGAGAAAAACAAGAAGTGGCACGCAGCCTCTCGTTCATTTGTGATTAAACTTGAAAGAAATATATGAAAATTGAAGTATTTTCAGTGGTATGTGAATGTAAATCCATTCCTGTAATTCCTTCATCGCAAAAATCCAATTATATATTATTGCAGCTAATTCATGATGTCATAGATATTAATATACCAATTACAATCAGGGCAATATTCCCCTCAATATGCTAGATTATAAGTTGGAAGTCTTCCAGGTTTTGTAGTTTGGCAAAATTCTAATACGGAAACTTCCTTTTCGACGACCTATACAAAGGTAAATGAAATGATTGATAAATGCTCAATGGCATTGGCATAACCGCTGAGTTCTTCTCTTTAGAACTATAGAAATCAACAAGAGCTGCCACCAACTGTATCAGCACATTTGATAGAACTATTCACTTTATTCACGGACAGGAGACAAACACTGGCCTATTCTCATAAATTACCGACACGTACGACACAACAACAGCAGTGAAAAGAGAAAAAGGCTATTTGAATACCGCTAGCTACGTATCTGACATATTTTGCCCTGTTACACCACCGAAAACGAACTTCCGGATTGCTGCAATGGGAAGAGTTTTTTGTAATATACACTTTGTCATTCAAGCAAAGTATATCATGACCTCCCTGTCGGCAAAAATGGTCGCTTCCAACGTGTCACAAACAATTGAAGTAATCCACGCCAGGCACTTCTCTGCCACAAAGAACTCCCGGAAATTTCTGTTGGTTCTCAATTCACCATTGCAAATGGATGTTTCATGTAACTGCACTATGGGCATAAAACAGTAGTGTTATGGTATGCATAGTTTTATATTAACTGATGTATACCACAGGCCCACATATCATCTATCTTAGCCTGTAACTGCTTTTTCACATCAATATATATATATACTACTGTATGTAATGAGATATTTGACATAATGCTTAGATATGAAAACCTTGTAAACAAGTTTACAAAAAATCTGCACTTGGATGAATCGTCTAATTCGTTGGCAATTGCAACTTACTGAGGGCTAGCCTTTTGGTAGGTTTGGTGGAGGTCAAAGGTCGTTTGAGATCAACATTAGACAATAAAAACTTCTTGTAAATGAGGTAATTCAAGTACAGCAAAAGGTCACATGAGGACATCAGAAGCCAATCATGAAAACCTTGTAACCAAGCTAACTCAATAAGTTCAGCTTTGGTGAATCTCTTACTCATTATATCAATGCACATCAATTGGTGAATAGTTGATTGCTATTTCCTTGTGGTTGACAAATTTTGGTCAACTTCAGTATGTGAAGACCGTGCACAATACAGAGTACTTTACACTAGCTGTGAAGTTACCCTGGCGTACCACTGTACAATAGAAGAAGGAATCTGTGTAAAGTTTAGGAAGAGTTGTACATTTACAGAACCAAATAAATGAGCAACACAAAACAATAATATTTACAAGCGTCATGTTTGTTCGAACGTTTTCGAAGATATCTCATCTTCCTCCTCAGGTAGAGTAAGGCTTTAAAAATATATAGTTCCATAAGTCTGTAGCCATTTCGTGATAACATAGATACCATGTTGATACATGTAGCAAAGTTTAAAATACATTGAGTAGGTAGGAGGATCCATGTTGGAATAGCTGACTATTTAAAACTGGTTTCAGTTTTTTGATGTAGAGAGCTTCCTTGATTTTAATCTCAAAGTCTGAGTTGCCAGTTGCTATAACATGAAAATTGTTTATGCTGCTTTCGGTCTTACAATCTCTGCACTGGTTTATATGTTCAAAGATGGCAGATTTCCCAGAAATCTGTGTAATATAGCACATCGCTGTTAGTTTTAGCGAGTTGATGCTCTTGCGTCCATCTCACATTCTTCTTTGGAGTACAACAGGAAGGTAAAGAAAAAAGATTATCGATTATCTGTGTAATCTGTGGTATCAGAGATAATCTTTTTATCTGTAACGTGCGAGACGATTTAATGGCAATTGGATTTTGCCTGTTTTTGAACTGTTTCGAATGATGAATGAAATTACATCTCTCTGTTATATTACAGGTGCCTTGGCTACAGCATCAAGAACGTCTACAACCGTGCCAAAATCTTCTCGTTAGTGATAGTCGGAAAAACTGCGCACTCGATATCGCAAGAAGTCACAAATGACGAACTGGTTGTAAAAAGAGAGAGCCAATCGGCTAGGAGGGCGACGATAGTGTCCCTTACACCCCACGACGAAAGACCGAGAGAAGACGTAGCGAAAGAAACACACCAGGTGGAAATAGTTCAAACAGATTCCAAACCCACTCTCCCGGAACAAAATGAAAGAACTCACCCTTTGTAGACGTTGACGAGAGAATGGTTGAACCGATGAAAAACACATTATCGCAAGGATTCTCCTGTGGTATGACTGACATTGTGAAAGCACAAAGAATTCTTATATGTGCCCGCAGAGTATGCCACAGAAAGTCTATCGAAAACTACGAACTGTGGTACAAGCTGTATATATATATATAATAGTGATACGGCAGCCATCAACATTTATGCAGTGTAGAAAAAAACCATTTGTGAATTCTTTCTCCTCTTTTCAAAGGTGTCTTTTACCTGCAACATAGCCTTCATTTTGTTTGGGGGGGGGAGGGTGGAGGGTGGAAGGGAACATCTTTAGGGATGGAAATTGATGTTCAGGGGTTTTTTCAAAGCAATATGGTAAATATGTCCTATTGGGAATTATGTATTATGTAATATCTGACTATGCTGTACATTACAGAACCGATCACAAGATTTTCACTGTGTGAGATGTTGAAATCTCTAAGGTAGGCGTTGTGGTCATCGAAAGAAATAAAGAAGGCGATTCATCGGAAAATCATGAAATATCAAATTTTGAATTTAATTGAGAACCATGAAACCTCTGAAATAAGTTTTGGAAAAATTGTTGAGAACAAAAATTGTCAAAATGTGTTTTTGGTATCAGCAATGGGTTAGTGTTCAACGAGAAAACATGGTATATTAATATTTTCAGTTACTAGTTTGTACAAATTTGGTTAATGAAATGGTAATGCAGTTTGTTAATAAAGCTATATTCTATAGCTGTACATTATTTTGCTGTACAGTATATTGAAATATAATGAACTTTGACTCACAGGGATTTATATGATAGCATCATTAATTAATCAAACAAGGACGACGTTTCCCAGGAAACCAAATAGCTGTGTAAATTTACAAACCAACAGTTATATCAACAGTATTATCAATTACAAAAAGATAATGACTTGTGGAATCTTGAAAATATTAGCTTTACCTACTTATTGCTTAGATGATCTAATGAAGGGCCTTTAATGGGACTAAGTGATCCTCTTCAAAGTGTCCAAAATCTGAAAATTATCTTTTTGCACTTCTTGGCACCAAGTACCAAATATGCCATATGGTAATATTTAAAAAAAATTGACATTTTGTAAAGATGGTAGCAAAACGGCAATTTTTAGATTTTTGACATTTTGCATAGACCGACCTTATCAAAACAATAACTTTCACATTTTCAACGTTGTATCAAGATGGTGCTAAGTGTGCTAAATGGAAATTTGAGGTGTAGGTTATCAACGTGCACGTCCCTTGTATGATTCCCTAATTGTTTCCATCAAAGGATGGAATAATAGATGTGTCTGACCAGGGACTGAATAAACAGAAATGTCTGTCCATGTATTGCAGATATGTCTGATAAAAGAGAAGCCAT
>KN882472.1:39142-75523 GCA_000934455.1 Apostichopus parvimensis | reverse complement strand
GAGTATGTTATACCTGTCACTGGTTTCTTTTGTAAGCTGTGTCGGAAATTTTACAACAGTGAGAACAGCGCCAGGGTGATTCACTGCAAGAGCCAAGCTCACTTTACCAACCTCAAGGTTAGTAGTTAAATGTGATGATTAAACAGTATAGCTGTATGTGATGACTAGATAAGGTGATGACTAGATGTGATAACTGGGTATTGTACTGCTAAATGTAATGACTGGAGTGTATAGCAGCTACATGTGATGAATAGACGATATACCTAAATGTGATGACTAGTTGTGATGACTGGGTATTGCAGCTACATGTGATGGCTGGAATGTATAGTAGCTACATGTGATGAATAGACAATATACCTAATTGTCATGACTAGTTGTGATGACTGGCTATCAGAGCTAAATGTGATGACTGGAATGTATAGCAGCTATATGTAATGAATAGACAATATAGCCAGATGTGTTAACTAGATGTGGTGACTGGGTATAGCAGCTAAATGTGATGGCTGGAAGATATAGCAGCTACATATGATGAATAGACAATATAGCTAAATGTGATGACTTGGTATCGCAGCTAAATGTGATAACTGGAGTGTATAGCAGCTACATGTGATGAATAGATGATATACCTAAATGTGATGACTAGTTGTGATGACTGGGTATCGCAGCTAACTGTGATGACTAGATGTGATTACTGGGTATCGCAGCTTAATGTAATGGCTGAAGTGTATAGCAGCTACATGTGATGAATAGACAATATAGCTAAATGTGATGACTAGATGATGACTGGGTATCGCAGCTAAATGTGATAACTGGAGTGTATAGTAGCTACAGCCTACATGTGATGACTGGATAATGTAGCTGTGTGATAACTTTGAGGGTAGCTACATGTCATGACAGTGTAATAGCCAGCATGGATCAGAGTGTTAATCAGGTATTCACCGCAGATTAGTCAACGATGTAATAGGAATGTCTACTATGTTACATGACCTTGAGTTGTATGTTTGTCTCTTACAGAAACTGTATGAAGAAATGCAACTGGCTGCTCAGATTACCAAGGAGGTCAAAGACCCCAAGGAGGAGTCTTCCAAGGAAGAGTCTTTCAAGGACGAGTCTTCCAAGGACGAGTCTTCCGAACAGGAAGAATGCCATTTATCACGTGTAATGATGGTATTTAACACATGTAGATTTGGTATGTCATATATAAAATCCCATGTGGATATGGTAGTGGGTAACTGTTATCATATGGATATCACATGTGAATATTTTTCGGGGTAATCATTATCATAAATTTATATGAATGTGGTACTGGAAGTGCCTGCATTGTCATACTCTCTATGACTTTTGTTGACCTCACACAATTCCTGAATCTCTGGTGGAGCATTCAGTTATATCTTCTTCTTCTTCGAAGTCAGTAACCCTCTTAGAAAACATTCAGTCTCATCTTCTCCATCTCTTATGCCCCCCCCCCCCCCGAAAAGAAGCAACATTGTCTATTAAGTCCATTGTAGCATATGAAAGTGACTTGTGTATTTCCTGAGAATTATTACTGCGGTTATCTGTTTTTTTATTTTTTTTTTAAATTCACTCTGATATTTGTAGGGACAGAAAGAAGAGACAGCCAAGGACACAAAACCTGAGATTGAGGACAAAAAGAAAGAAACAGTGATAAAGCAGGAAGATGCAGAGACAGTACAAAGTGTAACAGCAGACACCGAATCCAAGCCAGAGGAGGTAAAACAGAGGGAGTTTTTGAAAGTTTTAACACTTTCCCCGATATTTTGTGAGATAAGCTGGTGAGATGCAGGTGGATAATGATGTTGGTGGATAATGAGCATGCATCTTAAAGGTTTTATCTCCAAAAGCTGATAGATAGGTATAATAATATTGGTATTTTGAGTTAATATGCCAGCCAAGGGTTGGTAGTTTATAGGTGTACAACTTTTGTTGTAGGAGAAAGTCAAGGCAGTGACATTTTATTTTGACTTAAAAGAATTATCAAACCCAATCTGAAGTGTTTTTCGTTAATTTTTAACTTATGACGACTAAGACACGAGTAGGTAAGACAAGGGAAAAATTCGTGAAATCTTGTCACTGTAAATTCTATTCCCCCTCATAAAATATATTAAAGTATTACTCTGTCGAGATCAATATACGATGTGATCGTTATCGACAAAGATCAGAAATAATGTGAGCCTCGAGAACTCAGTAGGATGTGTCCATTGTGCGAATCTTCGTTTGAGAGTTGGCATGCATATTTATATATGCATGAATAAATAAATATTTATGTTGTGAAATTTGTTAATGTGCAATGATAACAGTATATAACAGCCCTAAAGATATTCTTTGCCAAGTAGGTGAAACAATCTTTTATTTTAATTATTTCCGACACGGATGTGTGAAAATTTCGGGAAGTCGGAAAAAACAAAAAGGGGGGAAAAAACGCAGAGGTGATATAAAAACTCCATCACTGCAGAAAAAGTTCATGTCTGATCAGTGAATACAAAGGTCATGATATCTTCCAGTAACATGGACTAGTATTGCCAATTGTTTTGCCACTGGTCATGTTCAATGTGATGTCATTGTTGTGTGTATGTCTACAAACATATCATACACACTCAACAGCTGATAGTAACTTTTGTAAGTGAATTTAATAAACATGTAAAAATCTCCCTACATGTTTGTTTGGTTTTAATAAATGCTTTACTTTTTCATCCATGCAGGAACCTCTGTCACCCAAGGAGGATGCAGATGAAGAGAACAAAGTGGAGAAGTAGAGAGATTGTTCTGAACTCCCAAATGTTTCAAATTTATTCTCCTTCATTTTCAAACATCTGTCAACTTATACACAATATTTGTTACCTCAGTATACATGGACTTTGTTACATTCGGTATCTTTGTAAAGTGTTTAATTGCAATAGACTTTGCACTAGGTAGTAAATCCAGTGAAAGTACATGGCAAGAACGAAGAGAGGTGTGTGATTGATTGTGAAGTAGGCTCAAATTGAACAGCGTGTGACAGCGTTCAGATACTTCGATCAGAAAAGCATCGTTCAGATAAGATAAATGGTTCAGATAAGATAAATGGTTCAGATAAGCAAGAGGGTGGCTGTTGTTCTTTGACTTGTATGTAAATTAATATACAACCAAGTGACTTGTCCTTTGAGGTCTCCAAGAGAAGATGCCGCCTGATCATCTGTGACCACGGGGCTTATGTTCGTGGTAAAAAGAATTCACTCCTGACCGGATATACACATAATTTATGAAATGGCCAAAAGCACTACATTAGTCATTTTAATGGCTTAATTTTTGATTTAATAATGGCTTATGTTGTTTTAATAATGGCTTACGTTTGTGTTAGTAATGGGTTACATTTGTGTTAATAATGGCTTATGTTGTGGTAGCAGTTTCTAAAGCAGGGCGCAAAGCACATGATCTTTACTGTTTAAAGCTCTCTGAATCAAAGAATCTTTCGTTGTTTTAATAATGGCTTACGTTTGTGTTAGTAATGGGTTACATTTGTGTTAATAATGGCTTATGTTGTGGTAGCAGTTTCTAAAGCAGGGCGCTCTCCTAAAGCACATGATCTTTACTGTTTAAAGCTCTCTGAATCAAAGAATCTTTCGTTTGTGTTTATAATGGCTTACGTTTGTGTTAATAATGGGTTACATTGTGGTAACAGTTTCTAAAGCAGGGCACTGTCTGTATGCACATGATCTCTACTGTTTACGCTCTCAGAATCAAAAGTAACACATATAGTGTGAAAGCACTTGTCACCATTCTAACATGCCCGATGCACTTACATACAGATGCGCCTGGTGACTGATTAGCTCAAGTTTCCACTTGAGCAATTTGTCAAAACAAAAACAGGGCTTTAGAAAACTCAACTTAAGGCGCTCAAAACATATTGTTTTTATTTGGCGCTTCGAAAAGAAGTTTCAAAAGATCTCTTTGATAATTTTGATCTACTATTTAATCATCTCAGAGTACTATTATAATCTTCAGTCAGAGACTGTAGTTTGTCAATTCTTCATGTAATAGCTTAGGACTTTTATGAAAGCGCCCTCTGTCGATTTAGGGTGTGTCTGGAGAGCTGAATTTATTCCTGATATTACTTGATATTACACACTTAACTACAGTGAAATCACCGAAACATGAACATGTATGAAATTGATGATCAGTATTAGTTTTCAAAGGATCAAGTTGCAGACCTAAATGCTAATAATGACAGGTTATGTTTAATTAATAATTAATTGCTAATTAATCCACTTTTCTGGATTGTTACATCCACTTTCACCATGTTGGTAATAAAAGACAAGACACCTTTTTATATATTTGTTATACGTGTATTTTTCTATTACTTTAGTTTACTTTATTTATTCTATACATCAAAGTAAATTAGCATAAAGTGTTTTTTAAAGCTGCAATATGCATTCCGTTATTACGGTCATAACAATCTTTTTATGGCGGTAATGCATTGTGTGTACTAAAATAATCACACAATCATAACAATTTACTTTAAGGTCATAATATTTTGGATTTTAGCCAGAGTTTGAGCAAAAGAAAATCCAAATGTGAACATCTTCTGTTTAACGTCTCCTTGTTCAAGACCTTAGTTGAGCTAAGAATTTATGTCGTCTAGCACATTGCATAATGCCTGGCACAGACTTCACCGCTTCAAGTCTCTTCCACCTCTATTAGAATGAGCCGTTTCGTGGACACAAGCCATTCCCTCCTCGCGCACAAAGAACTGTCTCATGCTGGTAATCTGACCTAGTTTCAAATGAGGTGTAACAGAAGTGTTAGACACCACCATCGATCCCAGAAATACACAGCTTGCTACCGTCGGTAATTAGACACTAGTGTACAGTCAATACAGCTACGGTCAATACCCATAACACAGTGTACATAGCAGCATGGACATCTCAGGTCTAGATAAAAGATAAGGTATCACGTATCATTACTGTCTGCATTTTGTAGCGACAAGAAGAACGTCATTTGCAAGCAACGGAAAGGTTACTTTTTCAGAGCGTGGCACACGGTTTGGGGCGAGTCTGCAATGCCTTTAATCGCTGGGAGTCGGTACATTGGTCACTGGGGTTTCTTTTTCACTGTCACCTATTGAGGTCAAGACATTAGCTCATACACATCTGATTAATGTTCTGAACAAGATTTTTTCTTATTGTCAGTAAAAAAAAAACACAGATCACAGTGATCCTGATTGATGTCTTCATTTGGATATTTCATTCGCTCGATCTCCACTCATGAGCCAAATTGTAGTATTAAATATAAATTGTCAAGATTTAGAGATTATCTAGTTATTATCTATCAGTGCCAAAAAGACTGTTGATAGCTGCTGATGCGGCTGTTTTATAATGGGATGCATATTGAAAGCATTAAAAGCAAAGAACATGTTATAATTGTTTGGCTTCCATCAGGGAAATGGACAGGCCATCAAGTTGAGAAATCAGCCAAGGAGGTTTGTGGTCAAGAACAGAAATTAATTGTTTGACTCGTTGCATTCCATATTCAACTTCCTTCAGCTCCATTTCCAAAGACTTCTCTCTGTCTACTCTTAGTTTCTTGGGCTGTGGCTATAAGACAAAGAAGAAGAGGAAAAAATCACATGAAAAGATATTTGTCCACATTTTGTTCAGACTCGGGAATATTTAAGTATTCACATTTTGTATGGCAGTTTTGAGGTTTATATATTTTCTGTTCTCGTACAAATACTGAAGATGGTTTTGTACACAAAAGTTGCTACAAAATGTCTTTTGTGCATTTGTGAAGCAATTTGCCCATTTTGTATGAAAGCGTTTTGATATGCAAAACTGGATAAACCAGAAAGGTGGTTACAAAACGAAATCACACCGTCTATGCATTGTGCTGGAGAAGCCTTTGTTGTAAACTATGTTGAGCAAATGGTGTAGCGGAGACCTATTTCATGCATTCTTTGGTAATATACTGAAAATGATTTGCTTCTGAATACAAAAACTGATTTAAAATGTATTGCATTTGTGTGACTATTTAACCATTTTATAGAGCATCTGGACATGCAAACCTGGATACATTAAGAACGTCTCTGCAACACTGAAACAGTCCTATATACAGCCTGCAACAGTAACACAAGCAATCGCTACCAGTTTGCAAGGGATCTATAGGTGTTGGAATTGAGATAATTTAGAATGATCATGACCAGTATCAGGCTCTAAATTCATGCTATTAACTGACCAAATGCCAGGGGAAAATAAGATCCTAAACACACGATAAGTCTGATAACAATTGTCTGCCAAAAACATCCCATAATTTTAGTACCTGACATAAGCTCCCATTTACTTCTAATATCAGTGAGTTGCTCCTGCAAGCCTCTGCAGTAACTTTTCGTGTGCTGTAGGGAAATGGCATGAATTCCTGAGCCTGCGGCATTGATGAATTCTTACTGTTCATTTGTTGTCCAGGTTAGCCTGGACACATGATGTAACAGATAAAACTGTTCACACATTTTCTCTTTTACCCACAGCAGAACCATCTCTATGTCAACCTGCCACATCCACCTTTATACAAAACCAAATATGCTGGTCCACATACAGGCCTACCAAAGCCCTCCTCCCTCCCCCACCCCCCTTTCCCCTCCCCAATACACCATCACGCTGAGGTACGACCACCATCCTTTGAGACTATATTTCATACAATTGCTTGCTACCTCTGTTAAGTCTTGATCCATTCTGCTCCCAGATCTTCCATGCATCAATGGCGGTTGAACTTCTTCCTCTTCCTTACTCTTGTTCCAAGCTTCTCTACGATTTACGACACTATTGTACTGTTCCTTCAAAAGTTCCTCGTCCGATCTGTTGTCTGGGATGGGTACGGCATTCTGAGGGTAATATGCATGGTGTGTTAGGTTCATGGGCAACAGTATTGCACCCAAACTTGTTTTTGACTTTTAATGTCATAAACCACAGAATTATGCCTAGATATCCAGCATAGCCACAAACAAATATTCTCTGAGGAAAAGAAATATGCTAAGGGTGTAATTGAAAACGAGTAAAACCATTTTACAAATATGACCTTTTTCGCATAGTTGGCTGACCAAGTACTTTGCAAGTGCATAAATGAATCTAGAATCCATATGCAGTGATTGTTGGTTATATCACTTGGATATACATAGGCATTGGTGCACCAAACAGTTACTGGGAAATTCTAATATCTCATGACCGCACCCAAACTAAATTCTTTAAGAATAAAAGTCAAAGCTTAACCTGATTCAGAAACTCCACGACTGTATTTTTTGTGGCATCATCATGTAGGCATTCAGGAACCAGATGCTCGTGGGTTGTTTCCTGTTGAAATGAAAACAATGATCAGGTTACTCTGTATTAGAATGGGCAGGATTTTCATTATTTTGTCAGGTCGGTTACAGCCAAAGTGATGTTTAATGGTATACATATTTGCTTACCTCTGCAAATTTACTGAAGGCTTCTAGTGCTAGCTGTTGAAGAATTGGACTTTTGTCACACAAGAGAGATGAAAATACTCTTGGAATTAGCTCAAACAGTCCATCATTCTGTAAAAGCAATAAAAAGAGGAACTTTTGAGATATCATACCTTGGTGCCGATCGAGCTGTTAAGGATATCGTCTGCCTCTGCAATGCGTATAACAAGGCACAACAAATCCAGTGGAAACATTAAGATGTTCCATTGATTATTAATAGAACCCTCTCACAACTAGAGGAAATTGCATGTCACTTTTCATTCGTACCAGTCACCAGGTGTTTTTATTAACTTTATTATCACAGTTCAACACAAAAAGTACAGGTATATCTCAAGGAAAATATATCTCCACGAATAACAGAATGCACTTCCTACACATGGGTCCTTCACAGACAAGAACATGAATATTTGCAAGGAAAGATGTGAATGGTTTGGTGATTGGTTAGTTTCCCTCATGCATATTCATACCAGTCAGTGGTCATTTTTGTCATAATCACTTTTATTCACAATTCCACATCATTTAGTAGTAGAAACGTATTCAGTGGAATATAACAGATAATTATTCCCCCCCCCCCCTCATTTGGTTAATACTTTACTGAATACTAAACATAATTATCAATTTGTTTTAGAATATGACACATCTACCAATGAGACTCACTAAAGCATGAATTTCATCTAACAATAAAAAAGAGACTCACCTGTGTCTGGTCGGGGAGTGTGAGCTCACCAAGTTTGTGTAGTAATGAAATTGAGCTGCTCCGGAGAGCCATGGACGAGGAAGTCGAACACGTTACTTTCAAAATCTAAAGCAGAAAAGAAAAGGGTCTTTTTTTTACTGCCAGAGATCAAACAAGTTCTTTCATGCATCTAAATTAAGTGTATTGAGCATCATTAAAGAATGTGACCAGGCTATTTAAGAATATTATTTATAGAACCATAGGTAATGTAATATGCGGAAATTATGCAAATTTGGTGACAAGAACTGGATCTTTTGTCATCCTGCAGATAGACCTATCTTTCCTCTTACCTGGCTCCCCTACCCCCCCCCCCCCCCCCCCCTCTGAATAGGCCTCTTTGAGTGTTGAAACATGGGGCGACTGCACGGTTTATCAACGTCAAGGAAAAATCATGAGATTTTTGTTAAATGAAGTGTGAACATACCGTTTCTAAATCACCGAGACTAAACTCCAACAAGAGATGACTGCAAATTTCTAAGAGAGGTGATAAAATGGGTTCCAAGTTTTTGCTGTTCAGTGGCATGCTCCGGAGACAGTCGAGGGTAGATTTAGCCAGTTCTGAGGTGACTTGTGGTTGGATTGGAAGTGGACTTGGTCGATGCTGGTGGAGGACTCTGCACATGTCCACTGCAGCACCGTGCTGGGAGGAGACAAGATGGACGGGATTAGTTATCCTCTAGGAACCTGAGTTACGTCCCTTGAGATCGTAACACGATGTTGTGTTGCAAACGTATCAACCGGAAAGCCAACAGGTTTACTGATTCATTTCCACACTTAATATGAAAAGACTAATTAGTAGACGCACACAAAGGTATTTCAGGTATTGACTATTGCTACCAGTGAGATAATTGGACTCGCTTGGACCTACATATCAAATATGAAGTTCTCCAAAGCCTCACGTTTTCGGTGACCATTGTGCTTACAAACAGTATAACATAGACACTGACACACACATCTCATCACCACTGCATTTAAGCTGTATTCCTGCCTTTGGTAAGGATTACAAAAACTTGGCAAATAGCTGTATATTGTTACTTATATACACAAACACTCCAAAATTGCCAAAAGACATATCAGAAGGCACAAGAAATTTAGCTCACCAAATTAACGAGCGTTTCGACATTTTTAGACTGGCTGTAAATGTTCATCGTCTTCAGATAGTGACTGGCCAGTAGGAGACAAACTTCCTTCCTAAAATCTAAAGAGAATGTCTGTAGAGGAAGCCTGCTCCACAAATTAGTGTTATCAGCTGGAGGAAAACATTGGATAAATTCATTCTGGAAAATGGAAGAAAAAAAATAAAGAATTAAACGCAATCTATATTGAAGACATGGAAGCAGAACACAGCATGAAATTTAGTACAGACTGTAGGGTTAGCACTCAATTGTTGGGTAGGTACACATATGATAAAAATATTTTAAGAATCCAGCATTATGTGCAGTTGTCAATTTTGAGTCAGGAGTTAAAAGAATCTTTGCAATACATTTTCTGACTCTGGACATATATATATATATCTATATATATATATATATCAACGAGAAATGGGTTTATATGTTAGGTATGATACATTACTGCAGCCCTACAAGTTGGAAGTATATACACGACACATTAATTTTTCAATTTGATTTGTAATTATTTTTCATTGTTGCATTATTGTTTTGTTTTTCTTTCTATTCAAACTATATATGTACGGCACTTTTGACAACTATTTTGTTTATAATTAGCGCATTATAAATCTTAGTTATTATTATTATTACAAAGTAATATTAAAATTTAAAATCTTTCAGGAAAAAATTCAACATTATGTGGTGATTACTGCTATCACAATCTAAGTTGGTATCGGGCCTGACATAGATTTAAATCTCTGATAATTTACCTGTGTGCATCTTTACCACTGTTTTATGCTATGAGTAAAATCAATTAAAATATTGCCATGACTACCAACCTGACTACTCTCAGCCATTAATGGTACGAGACGTTTCAGCAGGAGGCAGAGGTGAATGCATCCAGGGCTCTGATTGGTCCTCAAAGATTTGACTAACCTCGTCAGGAATTTGCAATGGTTGAAGCACACCTCAGCTGTTCCATACCTAGGTGAAAAAAAGAACCAACTGGATGAAGTGTTTCCTTTGCCCACATTTTGTATCTTTATTGGAACACTGCAGACATGTTTTTAACCATTGCTTAATTCACATGATCAGCAAGTTACCAGTTCAGCCTACAGGAGACCATAGGTGAATACTTTTCACTCGGGAAAGATTGTATATGACTCTGACAACTTGAAAACTTTTGAGATGAAAAGAGACCAACTTGAATACTAAAATTTCTCATAGGTTACCTGGCAAGAAAGCACCATACATCCATAGCAACCAAGGCCTTGGTAAACTCATCACTGATCACAGCCTTTAGCAGACACTGTACTGTTTTGCTAAACTGACGAGCAGTGGTCGTGGCGAGAAAGCTATTGAGGTATGTTACAATGTGTTCATGTAGTGTTACTTTTGTTTGGGCATGCCCATCATGCATCACACCAGGCATCATGACAGGAAGTGAACATTCTGTATAACCTGTAAAAATGGAGGGAATGGTTAGAACATGTTAGACATTTTGTAGAACAAAGCAATGATTAATCCAACAAGTTTCTAAATAAGTAAAAAAATACAGCTACAAATAGACACTATCTCATCCATAGCAAAGCAGATCATAAATGCACAATATCAACAATTATTCACGAGCTAGCTTACATTTCTAACAAAATGGTTAATATTTCAGAGAGAAAATAAGCTTGGGTGTGTCAATGAAAGTCTTCCCTTCCATACAGTGTAGCATTATACTGTGTAGTATAAATAAATGTATTACTTCTACTGCACTATACTCTAATGTATGCAAACAGCTGAATAGGCAATTCTGATTGGCCACTGGAATAGTACCATGGTAACGACATAGATTTCTCTCAGTTTATTTGTGTGTATTGATCAATCATTATATATCTATCACTCACATTTAGCCACTGTCTGCAGCACACATTGCACCACAGAGTCGACTGCTGGATCGCCCTCGACAACCGTGAGACCATGGTATCTATCTTGAATTTCTTCGTCACATTTCGGCAAGTGAGCCAGAACATTTGTTAATGTTATTAAATAACCAAATGGATGCAACTCCTCTTCAAGATCTGTGAGTTTCAATAAAAGGAACATTTGTAAAGTGAACCCATCTAGTCATAACAGAACCTGAAATAGACGGATTCTAAATTGAACTTGTGACATGATACAATTGTCTTCCTATTTGGCAGTTAAAACAAGTAATTATGTATGGAAAAACATTAATCTGAACACAAAGGAAATGAAAGAACAGTATCCATTCTATGTGTGTTATCTCAATATGACGACCACAGGTTTCAGTATATATATAGCCTTGGTACTAATTCTATCAGTGCCACTCACACTTATCAAGCATCATACTTCCATTGCATTACATTTTGTACTTTTCATTCCACTGCCAAGTATTGGTGAGGAAGGTCTCAGGGGGACCAAAAATTCCAATATATTTTCTAACACAGTCCTCCAGATTTTCTTTATAATCTGTCTGTCTGTCTATCTATCTATCTATCACCTTTATTCACTTGAATATTACCTCTACTATCAAAAATGTCCTATTTCTATAACTTAAAAATCAAAGAAGGCATACCCTGTTTAGGGTTCAGAAGGTTGTCACAAAATCTTCTGCAAGGAACAAGCATTTGGAGAAGAGGTTCAATGCAAACAAGGAATGATCTCCTCAGTTCTTCCTGAGAATTTGCTGTAATGGACGGGGCTAGCAAGCTGGGAGGAAAATGGCTGCAAGAAGAAAGAAAAAAAGGAAAAAAAAATTAAATTAAAATGAAAGGTAGGACCATTTAAATAGCGAGTGAAATCTTGATGAACTGAGATATTTTAATTTCAGGGAATAAAAACAGATTCAAGGTCCATATTGTATTTACCTGGCATTTTTAGCATACCATTGTCACTAACATTCACTTACATATCAGCAGCTAGCGATTGATGAAAGAGAGATTTATACTGTAATATAATTTTTGACTCGGCGAACCGAACAAATGAACATAGACATTTTGAAGGTCATTCATGATATAAATTATTGAAGAAACATACATGTTTCTGACAACATAGTCTTACTGTTATAAAGAATTAATTTCAGCAGTGAATACACATTCCTACCTGTTAAGATAAACCACTAACTCGTACAGTACTGTACAGCACTCGTCCAAAGATGATTCAAACTCCTTCAGTAGATGTAAAAGCATTTTGGCAAATAATCCACAAATTTTGACTGTCTTCGAAAACCCCTTCTGGTCATTCGTTTGTGGGGAGGAACTGTTTTCCTTTGGTTCCAGAGGAGCCGATTTCAAAGCATGCTGGAAATGTGACCGTATCTCTGAACAGAGACCAGCAACGATAACGGGGACCTAATGTAAAACAAATAAAAAACGAAGCAAAGAGCAAACATCTTCACCCAACAAGTTTTCTAGCTCAGTTTCTTCAAAGGTAACAATATCATTACTTAGACCTCTTGTGGTAAATACTAAGATGTAATTCACTCAGTATGACAGTTAAAGAATCATGTTGTGTAATCACCACATGTAGCGAATTAAAAATCCAGGGAAGGGGTTTGTTGCATAATCTGCCCAGTAATGTCATATTTACGTCATGTTCACTTAGAAATCAAAATTGTGCCAATGGAGAAGGATATTGGTCTAAAAGTAGAGGAAACTGAAATGCTTTCAAAATATTTAAAATTAATCTAGACATCTTTACTAAAGAAGACTAGTGAACATACCTGCTCATACATTCTGATTAACCATGTAAGCAGACCAGTCCATAGACTGATTAATTATGTGAGCAGACCAGCTAATATTGACTGATTAACAATGTGAGCAGACCAGCCATAGACTGATTAACCATGTAAGCAGACATACTCATGTACTCTCATTAACCATGTAAGCAGACCAGCCATAGACTGATTAAACCATGTGAGCAGACTGTCCATAGACTGATTAATTATGTGAGCAGACCAGTCATAGACTGATTAACCATGTAAGCAGACCAGCAATAGACTGATTAATCATGTGAGCAGATCAGCCATAGACTGATTTAATCATGTGAGCAGACCAGCCATAGACTGATTTAATCATGTGAGCAGACCAGTCATAGACTGATTAATCATATGAGCAGACTGTCCATAGACTGATTAATCATGTGAGCAGACTGTCCATAGACTGATTAATCATGTGAGCAGACTATCCATAGACTGATTAATCATGAAAGCAGACCTGCTCATATACTTTGATTAATCATGAAAGCAGACCTACAAATTAAGATTAACCATGTGAGCAGACCTTCTCATAAAGTCTGATTTATCATGTGAGCAGACCTGCTCATAGACTCTGATTTATCATGTAAGCAGACCTACTCATAGAATGATTAACCATGTGAGCAGACCTGCCCATAGAATGATTAACCATGTAAGCAGACCAGCTCATAGACTGATTAATCATGTGAGCAGACCTGCCCATAAACTCTAATTAACCATGTGACCAGACCTGCCCATAGACTCTATTTAACCATGTGTACAGACCTGCCCATTGACTGATGTGAGCAGACCTGTCCATAGACTCTGATCAACCATGTGAGCAGACCTGCCCATGCCCTCTGATCAGCTACTTCGGTCAGTCATGTGAGTAGACCTGCTTAACTTTGTTTACCAGCTATAATTACCTGCAAAGAGACATCAAAACAGTTCTTGTGTTTCGTCACAAACTTCACCAGGAACTTCCAAGTGGTTGCCATGAGTGAAGCGTCCATGCTTCCGATGATACCACACAATCCATGGAAGTCTTTACCCACTGTTGACAAAACAACAAGGCAAAGGTTACAACTTCAAAAACAATCAGAGATTATTAACATTTTAAATGTCTTGAATGATGACAGAAATGTTAGACAATTCCACATCACATCAACTGTCTTTTACAGAAAGTAATAAGTAATTGATATTCATGTACTAAATCTACTGGTTAAGTTATTTGTTTATCTAACATATGTTTGTCAGCCTAGCATTGTAAATGTTGTGTATGTTAAAATCTGAAATGAAATGTCTTAGAAATGACATAAAACACCTTTCTTGAGCAGAACACTTTACCTTTCAAATATTTTACAATCATCCAGGAATATTTCGATCACGTAGGAATTAGGAGTCTTTTATAAATGGACACGTCTAAGGAAGTATGGACTTATCTACAGCTTATGGTTCATCTAGAAGTTAAGACTCATCACAGAACTTACTGTAGCTCTCATCTAGAGCTCCTACTGGAGTAATAAGTCTAGGAATTATGGACTCATCTTACTTCTTTAGGAACCATTATCTCACCTAAGAATTAAAACCTCCCATAGTAATTATAACTCATGTAGTAATCAGGATTTATATAGGAATTTTGAATACTCTATTTGTAAGTACAGGGTTTGATAATAGTGCTATGTCATACTGTGTGTTAGGCCTACATTATTGACACAATACAAATCATTACCTTGAGTAACTACTTGTTGAATATTGTCATCCAGTGGCTGTATCTCAGCAAGGTCTAGGAGAGACATGAGAGCTTTTTGCAGAGTGAACGTCTTCTTGAAAAACAGCGATAATTGCCCGGACAAGGCCTCAAAGTGGACTGTGTAGATGGTGTTACTGTCCTGTGTAGTGTAATAGAAGACAAACCTGTCATGAAAGGCATCTTAATAAAAGTACCAGCTTTAAGTATGAAACCATGACCGAATCGATGATATTGAAGGGTCTACAACTAAGTAAAGAGAGGGGGCAACTGGAATGTATTTTATATCGATATTTAGTTTAACAGTCACCACTGAATCTCTGCACACAAGATCTTTGAAAGGAATTTCATTTTGCACGTCATGGCTCAACTACAGATGATGAATAAAATGTTGTTGAGAAATGAGAACAGTGTTACAAACAGTGTTCAAAACCCAATGTTACACTGAAGGAAATCTACCAGGCCTCGACAAAATTTTTTAAAACTACTCGCCAACTGGCGACCGAGTCTAAAATTCTACTCGCCAAAACGTTAAATTTACTCGCCATTTTTTCTCGCAAAGTGTTTGTGTGATATAAGCCTAGGTAGTATGGCCTAACTTAGGATATCGCGGTTTAGTGTTACTGTTAGTTGTTTACAGCAAAAACGATCTATTTAAATTGTGCTTTGTCAAAATTGTTTAAAACATGATATTCATGCGTTACCCCTGATTGAGATGTCGTTACGCATTTATTTAAGTTTGTAGTTTTCCAGTTTGGTTACACCTATCGTGCATCATTTAGTCGATTAGTATCAAATTAGTTTCGAGCTGCTGAACAGAGCTGTTCCTTAGGACCTACTTGTAACAGTGCACTTGATAATTCTACTGTGATGTGTAACATTAGGCAATAGGCCTTTGTTGATTGGCTCACAAGTTAATAGTAAGTCCATTTCATAAAGGCAGTGAGCGAATGAGCCACTCGCCATCATGTCGAGCGTAATGCATTTTCTGCTCGCCAGTGGCAAATTCTAGTCGCCATTGGCGAGTTGGCGACCGTATTTGTCGAGGCCTGAAATCTACAAATAACACTACCATGAATACCTTGTAGATGATGGCAACAGGATTGTTTAAGACATAATATTACTGTTACAGTATACCGATCTTTGGACAATGGGTGCTTTGGAAACATAATTGTAAGCATGTTACATTACGTGCGTTGACTCTGTCACACACATTAAGACATAGTACTACACATTTGCAGAAATGACAAGGAAAGGAAACAAACTAAGCATAAAACACACACACACTCACACATGTTTGTATTACATTCAGACCGAGGACCCCATTGTATTTTCTATTGTTCAAATCCACGTACCCTAACCCTAACCTTAACAATACCCCATACAATAGAATTCTTCCGAGGACGTGGTGATTCTTTAGAAATCACAAACGAGGACCTGAAATTCTTTTGTTTAAGTCCTCGGTCAGAATACAAAACAAACGCACTCATACATACACACATATAGGGAGGACGAGTGCATTGCTTGGGGATCAAGTATTCCACATGAAGTGTATTGCTACAAGCACATTGGCCACATACACAAGCCACTGCTTTGTGTTAATATATAAATAACACTCCCAGGTGAGTTACTATAACACCATTGGCTGTCTCTGAGGAATTGACCCTGGAATGACCTTTGACAGACTGGGTGCAGGTTTACTACTGAAGTCTCTAAAATAGTTACCTTACAGTGTTCGAATGACTTTCGTATGATGCTCAAAGTTGGCAATGGGATCGAGTGTACTTTGTTGAGATGGATGGCACTGCTGGTTTTCTGGGTGACACACTGTAATATTGATTCCAAGGGCCCTAATATATCTACGCTCATCTATTATGTGAGTCAAAATAGAAAGAAATATGGAAATGTGAGACTTATAATAGGATTATGACATTGCAAAAGTAACAACAAAGAGAAACTTTAGCACAAACAATTAAGGGGTTGGGATTGGGGGGGTAGGGTGGAATTTATAACATACATCAAACATACATTAGATGTACTTTCTCAAATATAACTATAACAATGTGCTGTGCAAGCTTACCTTACAGTAAGCATACATTTAAGTATGGGTACGCTTATACCTTGTAGGTGTTTCTCAAGTATAACTATAAGAATGGGATAAATTCTAAGCAAGCTTACCTTACACTAAGCATACATTTAGGTATAGCTATGCTTATCTTGTATGTGTTTCTCAAGTATAACTATAATAATGGAATAAAGTGCTATGCAAGCTTACCTTTATACTAAGCATACAGTTAGGTATGGGTACGCTTATCTATATATCAAACATACATAAGGAATATATTTACCTGCAGGTGTTTCTTAAGTATTTCTTGTACTTGAGACGTGGTAGAAGCTTCATCTTCAAGAATAGAGAGGATGCTTGTTAGTTGAACATCAAACAGGTTTTGGACCTAAGAAGATAAAAATTGTACCTTGATTGGGATGATATTGAGGTTCAGGACATATTTTCAATGGTAGTCCAGTCATTTGAGACCAACTTTCTATTCGGAGAACCAAAATCAGAATTTTCAGAGCCCCAAAGCTGGTGTTCTATTCACCAAACTACACATCTCTTCTACAGTGTATATATATTGGTCTTTGTTATATTACAACAATTTCCCACTGAATACCAAACCAAGTGGCTATATGAGTGGCCTTGCTAACAGTGGCGGAGCTAGGGGTATTGGTCAAGGGGGGCGAGAATGTTCTGTAGGGGCGCTTTGGACACTATCTAAGCAGAGCGCCACCACAGGTTGGCGCGGAGCGTACAGAATTTTTTTTTAGGTATAGATACTCCCTAGATCGCCGGAAATGACCCTTTTCGGGTCTTGCTAATTTGCAGATAAACGAAGAATAAATAGGTTTCATCGCCATTTGTGATAACTCGGAAGTTTATATGGGTGTTGAAAGTACATGCGCTTCATCACAATCCCTGTGGTATCTTTGTGGGTGCTCATGTTTTCGTAGCCCTGACACAATGCCTATTGTGCCTATTAGGTATTCTGGACCTATAAATGCCAACAATACCACATCTTGTCAGAAAGTTATACACCAACAAAATGTGACAAATGTCAATAGGTAGATGAGAGCGCAATAAAAAAGTAAATAATCGCGAATAAGTAAAAAGTGGTAAAAAACTGAAAAGGGCGCCAGCAGTCCATTTGGGTCCGTCAGGGGGGGCATCCGCCCCCCTGACTGTATGGACGCTCCGCCACTGCTTGCTAAACACACAATCACGGAACATCAAGAATCCATTTATCAGGTTTTGAAATATAGTTTTTGGACATTATTATTAATAAGAGTATCACAATCATTTGTACTTTGCCGTTGGGGTTGGTTGAAATAGTTTTTTCGTGTTACATATTTCATGTTAGTCTTGTATGTCTGTATGAATATGTCATGGGGAAGGGGAAAACAAAAACAAACAAAAAACCATGTTGTAACTTTCAGAGCCACATAACATCTTCCTACAGGTACAGGTCATTCAGCACCACAATCAAATCTACACGGCTTAGCAAATAAAATAACTATAAATAAAACTAAAATAACCTTTCTGGATTACCTCTGGGAATACAATAGATAAGAACTGTGATTCCAACTGATCAAGGCTCAGAAGAGGGACAAAGGCACCCGTCATTACAGCCAGGAGTGAAATCTTTCTTTCGGAAGAACATCCATTTGTGAACATGCTGTGAGCTGGCTGTTAAAGATAAACTATTAGTCACTTAGAGGCCATGTCATACTGACTCATTCAAAAACCTGATTCTTTTGAACGAGGAACTAGAACCTTAATTGCAGCAAAAAAAAAGGTAGCTTCAAATTTTGAGGCGAAATGTACATTACAGTCAAGAAAAACAATTGGTCATAAAAATTTGCTACACAATGATCTGTTTGCCCTAATTTTTTTTTTCAACAGGAGCAGCATTCCTTAAATGGTCCAAGATATGAATTGCCAAGCAACATACAGTAAATGTCCACCTGGAGGTTGGACAATGTCCAATAGATCAGTATGTAACAGTCTAACTGGATACTGATTAATGATTTCAACATGCATTCATTCAGGTTCTTGAGTATAAGTGTGGATTCAAGACTAAGGATTACAGAGCAATAAATGTTGTTGATTTACCTCTTCGTATGTGTGCGTGTGTGTGTGGGGGGGGGGGCACACCATTAAAAGCCTTTTTAATGAATATCAAAACGACAAAAACATGATAAAGACCAGTGTGAAGAGGGTAATGTGGAGATACTGGATACTAGTGAAATATTTATGCACTAAAAACAGAAGGGAAAATTTCTTTTCATCCATTAGGGGATCCAAATCACAAAAAAGGGGAGGGAGATATAAAACTGCATAATACAATTCACCAAACCCCCCCCCCCCCCCTCCAACCAAATTAATGCCCATTTACAGAGCTATAAAAGAATGACTTTCAGTAAGGACAAGGCCATTTAATGTCCATCCTCATATATGTCATTTTTATTGTACTTAACATTTTGTCAAAGTACTTTCCTGTACTTCTAACCATCTAAGTTATTTTCAGATAGGCTACTATAACAAGTCCAAATACAATTTGTCTTCATTTAGGGAGAAATAGTTTAACCATGACTTTAAAATCAAAGTGAACAATTTGTTTTCTTTTGTATTTCTAGCTTATTTGGTATCTCTAATAATTAAAAATCGTTGCTACAATAAGGATATGGTCAGCTTAGGAAGGATCTCTGCCAAATTCGCGAGACACTTCTCCCTGCTCCAGTTTTGAACATCCTCTAGGAACGATGAGGTTTGGGACATGATGGAAAATAATGGCCGTATTTCTTCACTGTAGAGAAAGACATACAATTCAGAAAGTACATTGGAAGATAAAAATTGTACAGTATGATTGAACTATGAACTATGATCATGAACAGTGAATACAATTCTCTTTATATTGCTACTTGTACTAGTGCACCAATATCTCGATCGTCTGTAATAAGTTCACAAATCTCATCAACTTCATCCGAGCAATTTATATGTTGAAGGCTTACTTCCAGTTCCAAATTTTCCATTTATTTACTAGTAATCATTGTAAAATTAATAACGTCACGCCTAACCCTAACGTTAGCCTAGCCAAAGGTCTAAGGTAGAGTACTACTATATTACTATGCAAAATTACGTTATCATAACAAGGCTATAGGCAGAATAAATGACATAGGCCTATATCGGCTACCTCAGATGTATATATAAGTCGCTGAGAGTAATGTTGATCTCATCAACATGATAATGGGACAATATGACCTTGAATCATAGATATGCTTAGGCCTACCCCTTTTCACAATCGTTGATCTAATCCACGACTTACATTTACACAGTTATATTTGTTGGATCATGAGCATGTTGGTAGCACGTAATTAATTATTCGTATATGAAGTCCGTGGTTACAACCCAGACGATCAAAATCTCCCGCGACTAGATCTGCCTGCCACCATCCGGAAGCAAGAACGTAAAATTTACTTTTTGTCTATAGGGAAAATAATAAACTAATACAATTACAGAAATAAATTGTTTTGAAATTTTGTGCTACAAGTAATGTATTTGGGGATAATTTCACTTTAATTATTTTAAAATTTGAAGGAACTGTAAATGAGATACTTAGCATCTTACAAAGAGCTCTTTATTTGAGCATTGAATACAGTTTTAATTCTCTTGTTACCTCTAATATTGTGGTACAGTCGCACTGAATCTTAGACGTTCAACACATGAAATGGCGCGAAACATGTCGTATGAACTAAATGCATGAAACCACAACACGGTACGTGGGAGTTCGTACGAAGCTGTGTTGTTTGTGTTACTACAGCTAGCTCTGTATTATAATATAACTGAACTTTCTTGATTGCATTACGTTTGGTTAACTCTGTGGTTAGATGTTGGGCAATTAATGATCACAGCAATCAGCTATAAATTCCACAAAGTAGGTCGTTCTGTTTAAGATAACACAGGCTACTGTAAGGCCTGAAAACGATGATAACGATGCCATCAAAAGTCGCAGATGCCGTCATCCCTAGTGAAATTCGAAATAGGTAAGTAGGCTGTAGTGTAGTACTAGTAGCATACCCTAACGTTATCCCAAAGCTAACGTATCAATGTGCCACATGTATTTCTTACATTAGGCTTGCCCTCGCCTAGCCTAAGAGATTTACGTAGACAAGAATAAACCAGAACCTTCTGGACATGGCCTAGGCTATGTGTTGATATGATTATTGTGGTTAATTATTTATTGTAAACGAGGACGTACGAAGCCCTCGATGATATAGCATAAAGTAGGCCTAGCTTACTTGGCCATACTCTGTTTAGCCTTAGGTCTAACTCTAATGTATTGTTAGCCCTAACTAAGTGTTCCAAGTTAGTCACATAGTTAGGCTTGTTGACCTAGACCTAGGTATTTGGGAACAAATAAACTTAATTCTAGCATTTTATGTTGAACACATAAAGTTAGGTGGTGAACTTACCACATTTTACGTAACTTTTTATTGTTTGTGGTAGGCCTAGGTAGCTAATTAGTCAGTCAAATTATTTTGAATTAATGTCTCGTGACTAATGGCAGTAATTTGACAGATAACTTCCATAAATTTAAACGACCAGGAGACAATCACAAGTACATTAACAATTGCCCTCTGTTGTACATAAAATTTACCTTGTTTGGGTTGGTATGATTGAATAAGTTGCCTAACCTACTGATATATGCTTAGGCTACTTTGATTTCAATTTAAGTCAGTTACCACAATTGCATTATCATTGTAGCAATTTTTAAACCTGGCATAGTTTACTGCCAATGTACCTGATAATAATGTACAATTGTCAGGTGCATAGCTCATACCCAATTGCTATTGCTTGCAAACAGCATTGACAGAAACTAAAACCTAAAGTAGTAACTAGTATCTTAACTTAGGCTAGCTTATTGTAACTTTTGAATTATAGCTGTCACATAATAGCAATCTAGCTATTTACACCAAGTATGTTAAAAATATTTAATAATTAGTCCTACAATTGATCAAAATGAGACCACCTTTCCAATGTATGAAAATTAATTTTAGAAGACAATGGTGCAGTAGGCTATGTCTTCTACAACCTTTTCAGTTATGAAGAATAAATGTATATATGTAAGAGAAAACATTTGTAAATAACTTTTCAAATGTGTTTTATCTTTCTTTTTGACAGTTTAAGTGAGTTGGACAATGACTTAAAGGATGGTTGTGTGACAGAAAAGGTATTGTGCTTCAATTTGTAACATTATTCCTACAAATTCTAGTGGCTTAAGCCAATTGAGAGTGTGATATTGGGATATTTGCATTTTATGCTGTTTTACTGGTGGCAATAATGCTGGCCTTGTCTAGCACATAAAATATCTAACAATACAGTTTATCAATATATTGTATACTGTATAACAATACAGTTATCTAACAATACAGTTTTAGTAGAAAAAAAGGATCAGGAGGGACCATCAAGTCCCCATCAAGGACCCTATGGGAGAGGGAAAAACCTGAAGACACTAAATATCAGACCTGAATACAATGCTTACAGTACTTGTCCAAAGCATTCTTGAACCCATTCACACTACTTGCGAGTACAGCTTTCTCCTACAAACCGTTCCACTCATCACAACGCTATTAGACAAAAAGTTATGCCGAATATTAATCCTACTTAATTGTAATTTCTGGAATTTCAGATTTTTTTCCGAATATAGAACATTCTTGTGAATTGCCTACAGAGGTTGATACCTGGTACAATATTGAAATTTTTGTTTTCCTTTTCCTCAGACAAAGCTGATGTATAGTTCAACTATACTTGTGTACATATTACTTTCATCCTTCACACACTTCTAAGAGTATAAAGTAACTTTTGTGTTCATGTCTACAGGGATACATAAAAAAGAAGCGTAGATTGCTGGCAGAATTCTTTCCTGAAGACGTAACAACTAGGTAAGACAACAATTTTTGCAATGTATATTGGGAAAGTGATGTGATATTAGTGGTACAGGGTTATATAACATGAGTGTTTTAGTGATGTTACAATATTGAAGTGTTTTAGTGATATTACTATACTGGTGCAGTGATGGTACTATATATATGGTGAGGTGGTAGGATGAGGTAACACTGTTAAGTGATGTTAATGTAGTGTTGTAGGGATGTTAAAGTGTTACAGGGATGTTATTAATAAGTGTTATGATGTTACAATACCGTAGTGTTATAGTGATATTACTAAAGTGGTACAGTGCTGTATCTACAGTGGTGCAGTGATGGTACCATAGTGGTGCACTTATGGTACCATAGTGGTGTAGTGATGGTACTATATTGGTAGGGTAATGGTCCCATAGTCAAAGTGGTGCAGTGATGGTACCATAGTGGTACAGTGATGGAACTTAAGTGGTACAGTGATGGTACTATAGTGGTGCAGTGATGGTACTAAAGTGGGGCAGTGATGGTACTATAGTGGTACAGTGATCGTACTATAATGGTGCAGTGGTAGTACTATAGTGTTGCAGATGGTACCATAGTGGTACAGTGAGGTACTACAGAGGTACAGTGATGGAACTATAGTGGTGCAGTGATGGTAATATAGTGGTAGGGTGATGAAGCAACTGTTAAGTGATGTTCCAGGGAGGTTATAGTGTTGCAGGGATGTTACCTTACTTGTTACTGTGTTGCTGCAATCTATGTCTCAGTGTTTTAATGCATTGCATGTTGTTATTTTTTCTTTGTTTTGCTTCTACAGACTGAAGGAACTTGACGAAGAATTAGAGGAAAAAGAAATTACTGAGGTATTTTGAATATCGATAGTAAAATAGGAATGCCCATGTAGATGTTTGTTGGGCATGTCAGTTTACAAAACACTCATTGTACTTATTGGTTAGCAGTACTTAACACACTCTTCTAAGTAAGTGCTCTTATACAAAGAAAAGGAAATAATTATAATTTTAGCTAGTTGTTAGAAATAAACTGACAAACGCTCTTCAATGTAAACTAGAACAGTTAATACTCAAGTAGCCTGGGTTGTGTATTTTTATTTGCATTAATTTATACTCGAAAGGCAGCATTCAATATTTACTTTGCAGTAACTGACCCAGTTGCACCAAAAGGGATTATTCTGTGAAGAAATCCTGTTAGAGAAATATAGTTCAAGGTTGCTGGTCTCCCCAAACCCAGGAAAATAGTATTTTATTCAAAACAGTGTATTTTTCTTTAATAAGAAAGTATCCAGAAACTGAGACATTCTTCAAAGGCCCTTTCTCTGCATAACTAGTGATATCAAATGGAAAATTGTCCACATGCTAAATAATTAATTCTCAGAATGTCAAATTTAAAGACCATGAAAGATAAAGCCATGGCTGGATGGTTGCTTCTTAAATCTATTTATATATTTTCATGTTTTGTGCATCTAATAACTGATGATATTAGTGAAGATAATCTTTTTTTAATTCCCTGCATGTTGTCAGAGGTCTTGTTGCTTATGTTAGAAGGGAATTACTTGAATTGATGGGTGAATATAAACTTGAAAGTGACTTATTAGTAGGGAAGCATTCTATGATATTTGAACGGTGAACGGTTTCAAATCAGCTCTCAAAACGTATCTTTTCACCAAAGCATATATGTTATAATTTTTATTATTATGTTAAGCGCTACGAGAATTATTTCATAGTTTGTTTGGCGCTATATAAAAAATTATGTATTATTATTCAAGGTTAGTCTCTGACTTTGTTAAATTCTTAGAGTGAGCCTAGTTATGCACAGTCTTAAGCAGACTGAACACTGCCTCAACTTAACTTGATCTTCTTTTTTTATCAATGGTGGTCAAAACCCATCGCCTAGCAACCAACTTACCCCACACACTGAACGACTGATTAACACACAAATCCTGCTTTCTTTGAAATGACTAGTGCTTGTGTGGATCACATGCAAAGTCATTTCACAGAATTAGTTTGTTAAAAGCCGGGCGGTTTGTGTCGCAATTCGTTGCAAACTGCAAAGTCGGGGAAAATGCGATATGTTGAGTTTCCCTGACTGAAGCTGACGTGGCTTAAAACTGGTAAAATCTTAAATAATCAGTCTTAATCGTAAGCACACGAACATTGCCCGACACTCTAAACGTTACAAAGGTCAAGTTCTGATTGGTGGCATTGGGTAAGACCATCTGTGGCTGTCTGTTCATGGTGAAACATTTGATTTGATTGATTTCAGCTTTATCATATCCCTAAAAAGTATACATAATTAAATATTTCAAATTTGCTCCACTGGGACAATATCAGTTGTGTTCTTTGGCTGGTTGTCCCGCGATAATAAGACCCTAATTTTTAACCCCGTAGATTTCTTTGAGACTAAAGGGGAGTTGCTGTTATGACATTTGATTGCTTTGATTTTTGAAATTACAGAAGGGCCATGTAAGCAGAGCATCTGCCCTTATTGATGAGTTTTACAATGACACAAAGGTCACATCCAAAACAGTCAATGGATCCTCTCTGAATGGTAACCATAACAACAGTACGAACGGTACAAAGGCGATGACATTGGACGAAACCAAAGAGAGGGAGCAAAATGGCAGCATGAGAGACAGTGGTAGTGATGAGTCGGAACGGCCTAGTGAGGCTCCTGTTCAGGCGACACAGAAGGAAGATGGGGTAGGAATGGACCAATCAGAAGGACCGTCAGGAGACCATTCCAGCCAATCGGATGCAGTGACTGGTGAGAGCAGTCAGTCGGAAGAGGAGGGTATGGAGGTCACAGGTCAGGAAGGTAAGAGGAAGCCTAGGAGGACGGAGAAGAAGAGAAACAGTAAAAGGCAGGTGATGGGTGAAAAAGATGTGAAGTCTGAGAAAGAGACATCACCATCAGAGAAAAAAACCAATGGAGAAAGAAAAACCAGAGCTGCCAAGAATGATGAAAAGCAACCAAGCATTCTATCCATGTTTACCAAACTGTAAGTATCTTAGTGGTAGTAATTGAAGGGTATCTGCATTAGATTTGTAGTAGGGAGTAAAATAGCATGATAATCCCTTCCAGAAGAAATCTTCTTGGAAGTGAGTACAAGTGTACTCAGTCATACAGGTGTGAGTACAAGGTTAAAGTCCTGCTTTATTGGCTCCAATTATATTGCACGCTATAGCTAGGAAAGTTTTGTGATTACGTATTCGACCTGCCACGGTCGTAAATCCACCTCAGGCTCTAAGATTAGCCTGCATAGCTTCTTAACACTGTTAGGCTCTTTGTGTCAACACTGTGTGGGAATATGTTCATGTCTACAGTGTAGTTTATCGTACAGCAGTCACACAAAGACCCCCCCCCTCCCCATACAAGAAACAATATGTGGCAGGCGTTGCAGACTAATTGGATGAAAGAGGTCATTTTACGACCAAGGCAGGTCGATTACGTAATCTCAAGAAACTTTTCCATGATAGCGTGCTATAGTTGGGGTCTATACAGCAGACTGTTAAGTAATCTTGAGAACTCAGTCTTACACTTGTATCCATACTAGATTTCCACAGAGTTCTAATACAAGTGCAGATCAATTAGGCTACACAATTGCTTTGTGATGTGTCTCTGTGTATGATTCACTGCATGAGATTACTTGACAGCTGTGTACTCAGTATTGCAAATGAAGTTATTTTTGATGGACTGTTGTTTGCATGGGATCGAGTGACCCACCACTAACTTCCTGGAGTTGTATGATATCATGCTTATTGCTAACGAAAGGTCCTCTACTTTTCTACCAGCACAGAAATTGTAAGGAAAAGAAAGAGAATCTAGTTTAGATTCGTTCTGTACTTCAAAGACCGTATAGAAATGTACAAATGCCCAGTAGAAGAATGTAGATGCCTGTGTGGGTGAAACGTTAGCCAATTTGTGCGCAAAACACTCCCACCATTGAGTAATGAGCCTAAGCTTTTGAGTTCTGATGTAGACTGATATTACCATCGTAAATTTGTCAAATCAAGGCCAGCAAAACGAAAGAATGAGGAGACTCAGGAGGAGAAGAGTGAGGAAAGTGACCCGTCTGGAACATCCAAAGAAGAGACAGCTCCAGAAGAAAAGAAAATCAAAGTTGACGAGGATGTGAGTGAGGAGAGAGAAGGTGATGAGAACTCTCCAAGCAAGTGAGTATCAGCATAGGTGGGGGGGGGCTGGGTGAAGGGGCTGGAGCCCCCCAACAAGATATGTCTGTGAAAAGTTGGGCAATATGCTGATATTGTTTCAGTAACTACAAAAAAACGACTAAACTGCAATAATCTTGTTTGATGAGAGTCATTAACTCCGTACAAAACTCAGCCTCAGTTAATTAGACTAAAGTGTTAAGCTTGCCCCACTATAATGTGACATTGATGTTGTGGAATTTTTGACAGAGTTCACACTCCATTCTTTCCTCTTCTGTCCAAGACGATGTTATGATATGTATCACTGTTGGCATTTCTTATAACAAATTCATATTTCAAAGGTTACGGGATCTCACCAGTATGCCCTTCCATATTGGTTACATTTATCAGGCAAATCATAACAGGCACCCCCCCACCCCCAAAAATCAAATTGGGCTCCTTTGCCCATGACTATCAGCAGTTGACCAATCATATATCTGTAGTAGCTGAACTGGTACTTGTAATATTTGAATCTGTCAATGGTTACTTTAGTTTATTTAGATTATTGAACTCTCAATTATTTTGTTTCTGTCATTAGGAGAATTCTGAGAGAAAAGCCTGAAGTAGCAGCAGCTGTAAATGAAAAGGTGAGCATCTTATTCAACACTTTACAAAGGCTTTGAAATAAACCAGTTGATTACCATAAAAAATACTGGAAGACGGACATTGTCATGGTCAGGCACTTTTGCAATAGAGCTGGTGTAACATTTGTGCTATAAATAAAAATGTGTAAAAGTAAGTTGGCCTGAAGTTTCGATCCTAGCAGGATCTTCTTCAGAGGCTAAATGACAAATAACGTACAGTAACAGAAGGGACAAAAACACGCACAGAATACAGACAGGTTAATCAGCACGGTGAACACAAAGAGATACATGTAAGGGGATTAGTAGACAAGGGATGGAGAGAAGAATAAATAAAAATGATGTAACAATTACCCAGTGACATGACATGGTAAGAGGTCACATTTATATAGTTAGGCTTTACCTCTTTTTATATATTTATTACATACTTCAATGAGTCCATTTAATTGAAGAGCATTAGGGTTTTCTGTAAGTCTGTTTAAGTAATTTTTGGAAGGGTTTTAACTATTCCATTATACCACTGTCAATTGATTCCTTATTGCTGATGGACCTTATTGAAAATTGACCCATTAAGATTTCAGTTACTAAAAGGAAGTATACAGCGACCTCTGAAGTATTCCACGTTGCTGATTCAATCTTAGTACTTGCTTGAAATTGTAATAATGGTGATAACATTTCTGGTTTTAATTAACATTTTTACCTTGGATATTATCATTTTATAGCAGATACTCAGATTTCATTTTAGATTTGTTCAATTGTAATTATAAATAGATTTGCCAACACATCATAGGGCAGCACTTGACATTATGTGTTTCCTTTTGCACATTCATGTTACCATAGCAACCACCACCACGCTGCAAAGAATGCAGACAACTTCTTGATGATTCTGACCTGCAGCTATTTTGTGGAGATCCAGAAAATGCTGTAAGTTGTAAAATTGTGTTAAAGGAGAGGCAAACCCAACCACTGCCTTGATTTATAAATCTTTCTGATGAAAGACTCCCTCCAAAATGTAGTGAAAATCTTGCTCCTAATCGAAGCTTATCAGAATTTTAATGTCATCGCAGTTGGTGGGTTTGCCATGTTGTCACTCTGTGGTTTCATAATCTTTTCCTTTCCCTTTCATTTTTGATATCATTTTGAAATCAAAGAACATCAATGGTGTCAATCAACATTTGAAAAAAAACATTTCTATAATATAGAAAAAAAGAAAAATTGCAATAAATGAAGAAAATTAATGGCATGCTCAAGTCAAGTCTTATGGGAAGAGGAGCGTTTAGAAACCTGTGCTACCTGCAACATGAAATATGATTATTCTTAGCAAGTTTTTGAAAGTTATTAAAATTACCTGTATGATGTAGACTCAATGGTGATGATTGGGTTTGAGTTGCCATATGACAAGGTGTATTTTTAGTTCTTCCTAAGTTCCTTTAGCATAAGGTTAGAAGGTCTTGAATTCCTGGCTGCCATGATTTAGTGGGTTGTCAATCGATGTTTTGGTGTAATATTTACTACATTTTGTCTCTTAGAATATTCATTTAGTCATCTCTGGTGATTGGTCATTATCTAATAATAATAATAATAATAACTAAGATTATAATGCGCTAATTATAAACAAAATAGTTGTCAAAAGCGCCATACATATAAATATGAATAGAAAGAAAAGCAAAAACAATAATGCAACAATGAGTTCACTTTATTGTTTACTTTCTCCCATTGGATAGACCTTTTATGATGTATAGTGCCCCTTCCCCTTACCACCCACCACCACCCTCCCAGCTCTTACCCCCCCCTCCACAAATACACACTTTTGCATTGAATTCTGAGTCAAAATTGTAGAGATTTACTTTGGTTATCAGGTGGAGGAGTACATTGCCTTGACTGATCCAAAACTGTCTCTCCTGACTGGGGATGAAGAAGAAGCCATGAGTTATGACGAGAGACTACAATTTAAGATCACTCATTTCAGGTGATTAGAGGGTTGTAATTTATATCTTCTTTCTACTCATGTACAGCCATGTACAAATGTAATGTGTCCATGTGATGGGATTGGAATAAAATTGGAATTTATTAAGATTAGAATTGGAATAAAACTGTAAAAATTAAAGCATACAATTATGCACACAGCACCATTACTAAATGTGCTTAAATTGAGTATTTTGGTATTTCATTGAGAGTGTAACTCTTAAAATTGAGTATTTTAGTATTTCAAGTCAAGTTTTATTCATTGTAGAAATTATTTCAAAATTTCCTCTTGCATGAATAATTATCTTTGCAGCTTTTGAATAATTTGCCCTCTAATGAGTGGTTGGTTTTGTACAGTAAACCACATATACAATACTTCACATAAATGGGTTTTGTGGATATAAAAAAAATTAAAAACATAAAAAAGGGAAAGGAAATGTACAACAGGTGTCCCTGTGTTCACCATTATCTCTTTTTTGAAAAGTTCTCATCTACAAAACTTGTCTGGGTTCGTTATGATTCGCAAAACATTGTTCAAGGTTTTCTTTAGTTTAGAATGCCATTTTGTTTATTTGATCGCCGTTGCAAAGGAAGTTATATTTATGTTTTAAAGGTTTTCTCAAAGAAAACGATACAGGATGAGAACTATCAACAGCAATCATTTTAAAGCAACATCTTTCACCTTTACCTCTTTTCCAGTGTCTATGACAAAAATACTCATCTCTGCGCATTCGATACCGGTCTAATTGAAAAGAACAAGGAGCTATTCTTTAGTGGCTTTGTTAAACCAATTTATGATGAAAGCCCAAGCCCCGAAGGTTGGTATAGCATTTAGAATAATTTACTTAAGAAAGTTGGCAACAATTCCCTCATGAAGGGGTAGTTACGATCACATGACCATTAACATTCATAATTGGATAGAAATCTCTTTTTGGTCGGAACATTTGTTTGGTCTGAACATTTCATTGCAAGAATAGTTTGCCAAGTATGGAATTAGTCTGCACTCAGTGTTTCAAAGCTAGTCTGGCACATACAAACGAAACAACCTTCATGTTGGCAAAAGATGTTGTATATAGGATGGTATTCCCTGTTCTAACGGTTTAAGGGTAATTAGCCATGATCTATGTCTATGGTATGACTAACCTCCTGTGTGTAATGATGAACTGAAGTAATTGGGTCTAGTGTGAGCAGGGTGGTCGGTGTATTGGAGCAGGGTGGTTGGTGTATAAGAGAGGGGTGGTCTGTGTGTTGATGCTGGGTGGTTGGTGTATAGGAGGGGGGTGATAGGTGTATTAGAGCGGGGTGGTCGGTGTGTTGGAGGGGGGTGGTCGGTGTATTGGAGAGGGGTGGTTGGTGTATAGGAGGGGGGTGGTCGGTGTATTGGAGCGGGGTGGTCGGTGTATTGGAGAGGGGTGGTTGGTGTATTGAACCTGGATGGTTGGTGTATAGGAGGGGGGTGGTCGGTGTATTGGAGCAGGGTGGTTGGTGTATTGGGGGCTTGGTAGTGGCTATAGTGAAGCATAATAGTAGGTGTAGCGCGAGCTTAGTGTAAGAACAGCAAGTTGCATTTTTTCTTTCTGCTATTTGACAATTGTAATGTGGGAGTATGTTACTTTCATGTGTGGTTGCAAGATAAGGAGGGGGGAATGAGAATGGGGTGTGTTGTGTGACTATTGTATAGTGTAACTTCAGCAATCTAGGGTGTAATTGGAGTGCAGAGGGGTGTATATAACAATGAATCAAACCAATGTGCAAACTGGTGGTATTTCTGATGGTCGTCAAAATTGAACTGCTTTGTTTTTCGAGTAGCATTTGCGTTTCCTATTTTGAAGATAATATTTTGAAATTTGATGTCCCTACTATATCATATGTCATTTATATTTTTTTACTGACAATGTTTGTAACATTTGTAGGATATGAAAAGTCAGGGAAGGGTTTCTTTCAAATAAAAATGTAAAAATTAACCATTCTTTGCCTTTTTCGATCAACAGGTGGTATTCCAACCAAGGCTCTTGGTCCAATTAATGAATGGTACATCACAGGGTTTGATGGAGGAGAGAAGGCGCTGATTGGTTTTGGGACTGGTAAGTCATTTATATTGGCTTTGTTACAGTGCACCAAAACTTGCAGCTGGTTTCCTTTTTATTTTTATTTTTATTTTTTGCAAAGAAACACCTCCAGGACTGGAAGAAGCTTTGATTCTATTTGAAGAGTAAAAAACAACTGTTTGTTTTAGTATCCTATACTCTGACATGTCTTGCATATATGTGTGTGTCTTTGGGTTTTTGTAATATAAAATACAAAATATTTTGTTTTTGTAGTTGTAGTTGTAGTTGTATTAATTAGTAAATTATTTGTTTCACTAGCAATTGATAGTGTGCAGTTATATAGAAGTATTTATGTTAATAAATGTTTACAAGTTCCATCTGCCAGATGCAGGCAGTTTGAAATCTTTGCATTCTGACCAGAGCCATGTTTCTCAGATGAAGACTCCTGTGTAGCTTTGTTAATTGTCAAATAAGACAACATTTACTGTTTTAGTCAGACAGTTTTGTACACAGACATAATGTAACATTCATATCAACTAGTCTGGCTGCATTCACTTCTAACACTCAGTGTCTGTACCAATTTAGGAATATATTTCTTGCTTGGATTTGTAACAAGTTCAGATAGAAGACAGTTCAAGAAAATGCAAACAAAATTTAGGAATAGAATGCTAGTCACTTAAGGTCTTTAGTTTTGAATTATTTTCATCCATGTTATTTTCTGGTTTCCTCTCAAATAGCATTTGCTGAATACATTCTGGTAGATCCCAGTGAATGTTATATGCCATTTTGGAAGTCTGTTCAAGAAAAAATCTACATCAGCAAGATCGTGATCGAGTTTCTACAGAAAAATGTCGCCAGCGATTATGAAGATCTGCTTAATCACATCCAGGTAATTTTTTTGTATTATTATTATGATGAAATTAGTAGCAAATTTGTCTTCAGATTTCATAGAATTGGAAATCTCAACCCAATCCTAACCTGACCAAAATAGGAAAGTATGAGATGCTGCTAAATTGATATTTTTTCTGTTTACCAAAATGGCAATGAATGTTACCATGGCAACAAAAAGGCAAGGAACGTTACCCCAGCAACAAAATGGCAATGAATGTTACCACAGCAACAAAAAGGCAAGGAATGTTACCACAGCAACAAAATGGCAAGGAACATTACCACAGCAACAAAAAAGCAAGGAATGTTACCACAGCAACAAAATGGCAAGGAACGTTACCACAGCAACAAAAAGGCAAGGAACGTTACCACGGCAACGAAAAGGCAAGGAACGTTACCCGGCAACAAAATGGCAAGGAATGTTACCACTTATACTTCTCTAGCATTGTGTCATAGCTGATGACTTGCTTAATTATCTTATATTTTCAGACTACTGTCCCTCCAGCAGAATGCAGCCGGTTTACCGAGGACACCCTTCTTAGACACGCCCAGTTTGTGGTGGAACAGGTAATATAATACATCATATCTGATTGATCTATTGGTGCAAAACTGAAATGATAGTTGGCTAATAAAGAGGCTGGAAAGTAGATGGCACAAAAGTATTCAAATTCCCACTAATTCTTGAGGAACTCATCCAATGATTTGGTTGAAACATATGCCTTCTAACCTCAGACACCAGCAATAATTATTTATTTTACAGGCAAGTGACAGTGTGCAGATATTAAGAAGTATTTATGATACTAAATGTTTACAAGTATTTGTAAACATAAATCGTCTTCTTCGAGAAGAATGCTGTAATGCAAACAAACAGTACCTTCAATATTTCTGTACACAAGAAGATAAAAAAAGTGGATGAGAACAAAGAAATTTATAGGTAGACCAGGATTCGAACCAGTGACCTCTGGGCTTCAAGCCCAGCATTCTATCAACTGAGCTTTCCAGCCCTTACTTCGATCCCTATATAGTCTTATTTCTCTTGAATTCCATTCTCTGCTGCTTTCTGGGTTACATTGAACGGAAATGCATAGGGCGGCGTGGTCACTGGTTACACGGTAAGCAAGGGTCCTTTGGCTTCTGGTGGGCACCCCCCTCCCCATCCGAATAAAAATGGTGGTAAATGTTGCCATATTCTTGGTTTTGCTATTTTAGGTGGAGAGCTACGATGAAGCAGCTGATGATGATGAATCGCTGCTGATAACCACACCTTGTATGAGAGACCTGATTAAACTGGCCGGTGTCACTCTCGGCAAGAGGTAAATCTTCTCTCTAACCTTGCCAAAATGAAAAAGAGAATATTAGATAAAAAAGTATATGTTGATATGTGACTGATCATTACAACCCTTTTGCATTAAGGTACTTTCATTACCATGGATACCAGCAGTTCTCAATAGATAGTCGGCAGGTAGATCACTCTCACGAAAGGTTTCAATTCAGCCCGTGGAAAAGATTGGCATGCAATCTTGATTTAATACGGACATGCGGACAATTTAGGCTTTATGCGGAAGCCCCTCCTATGGACCTACCCTGCAAATTGCTAAACCTAGGTAGAATGAGATTTGGATTCGGTCTGACCATTTGATCAAACTGTTGTTCCTCTCCGGTTTTCTCACCGAAAATAATGGAGAACCCTTGATCTATACTTAGTATACCCTTACATATCAATGTGGCTGGGTTTAAAGTTAGCTCTTCAGAAGAAACACTACAATCAATAGACAAGGCTTGAGTAATTTCAAATAGTATGTTTCCTATGCATTCTGAACTTGTTTGATTTTATCTCATGAATGTCCTACTATAGATATGAAGTTATTAATCATAATTTTTACTCATTAATGAAATAGATTAAGATTTTTTTTTTTTTTTTTGTGATTCTGAATTGAGTATTTCTTCTTCTCTCCTTATACTGATATATATATATACACATCCAGAAAAACATACCTTCCATGACTACAAAACTCACGCATATACACACACAAAGAAGTACATACATATACCCATACATACACATACAAATACAGAGACAAACATGCATTCAAACACGTACGTACGAACATAAACACCCACACACAAGTAAAACAAAGCACAAAGAAATAGATTAAGATTGATGAACAGACCCTAGTAGAGGAGACCCTGAAACATGACCCTCATTCTTTGACTAGTTTGCTAGAACTGATTGTCAGCCTGGGTAAGTATTTTAAGACGATTTTAGGGCAGCTATTGTATTTCATTATTTTCTTTATAAAATCCGCTTTTAATTTTGCAGACGAGCAATGCGTAAGGCTACTATCAAGAAGGAGAAGAAACCGATGCAATCCATGGCAACTGTGACTCCACTGGTACAGAATATCTTTGACATTTTCTTCAAGGGCCAAATAGCAGCTGATGACAACAGTAAAGCCAGGAGGAGAAGATGTGGTATATGTGAGGTACAGTCATAATTCGGTGTGGTACATGTGAGGTACAGTCATAATTCGGTGTGGTACATGTGAGGTACAGTCATAATTCGGTGTGGTATATGTGAGGTACAGTCATAATTCGGTGTGGTATATGTGAGGTACAGTCATAATTCTGTGTGGTATATGTGAGGTACAGTCATAATTCTGTGTGGTATATGTGAGGTACAGTCATAATTCTGTGTGGTATATCTGAGGTACAGTCATAATTCTGTGTGGTATATGTGAGGTACAGTCATAATTCTGTGTGGTATGATGTGAGGTACAGTCATAATTCGGTGTGGTATATGTGAGGTACAGTCATAATTCGGTGTGGTATATGTGAGGTACAGTCATAATTCGGTGTTGATAAACAGCTGGTCTAAGACCAGTGCCACTTGAATTTTAATATAGCTCTGTAGAAAGAGGAAAGAAAAGGATTTTTCAGATGTAGTTTACAAATCCTTGGGCACCATGCAGGACTGATTTACTTCTCTCTGTACTTCATTTGTACAATCATACTGTGTAGATATTGTGTACCTCAATGTACTCCTATGTATTTACACATGTACTACTATGTATAGACAGTGTGTACCTCAGTACTCCTATGTATTTACACATGTACTTTATGTATAGATAGTGTGTACCTCAGTACTACTGTGTATTACACATGTACTACTATGTGTGTACGTGTGCGTGTATGTATGTATGTATGTATGTATGTATGTATGTATGTATGTATGTATTTTAGATCCTCCTGCAAGCAGGAACTCGCGAAGAAGCCTCATTGGCTTATCAAAGCCGCAAGCTGACCGAAGTCAGTCTCTTAGATTCATATTTAACGTCCATGATTATGAATTGTCAATTGTCAGCAACTCTGTAACTGGACAACATACATTAATCTTGTAGTGACTCGAACTCCGGACCTTATGATTGAAAGGCACTGGCGGTAACCACTGACCTAACACTCCTATGTATACATGGTGTGTACCTGTGTGTACCCCTGTGTATTTCACATGTTCTACTATGTATAGATAGTGTGTACCTCAGTACTCCTGTGTATTACATAGTTCTGCTATGTATCCATGCAGTGGTGTGTACCTATGTGCTGCTGCATGTAATTCATGTGATTCATTGTAGATAGTATGTAATTAAATTGACTCTTTCTGTATTAACAAACTGCATTTACAACCAGTATAACTGGTGCATTTTACTGTTATCGCATGGAACTGTCTGTGCTATCTTTCTATTAGATTTATCTTCCAGTCTGTCTCTGAAGAAAATATTACTCCCTCTCTAAATTTGATACAATTACTTACACACACTTGTTTTTTGTTACCGTGGTAACATTCTTTGTTCTTACTTAATAGATCTGTCAGTTACCAGA
>KN882471.1:215194-222759 GCA_000934455.1 Apostichopus parvimensis | reverse complement strand
GATGGTGGCGCTCCGCTTAGATAGTACTTGCGGCCGGAATACTCGAATCGATTACGTCCCCCCCCCACGTTTCAAATCGGATTGACGCCCCTGTAGAAGGATGCAATTAGTGGAGACAGTTGTTGGTCAGGACCCATAGAATAAGAAACCTACACTATACCACTGCACCATGGGCTTTCCCATGGCACCCTCGCTAAACAGGGGCTTGGAAATACATTCAATGAAACTCACTGAATCTCTGGAAATAGAAAAAAGAGAACTGGCCACAGCTTCCGAGCTTCGAATACCTTCTATAAAACTGGTGCTTAAGTCGCTACGAGAGAACAAGAAATATATCAAGATCAACAACTAATTCTTCCTATTAACCCAACCAGGCCTTTGAAATAAATTCCGTAGAGCAGTTTAATTTCTTAGGACGTGTTCCCAAATTCCTGACAAAAGTACAAGTTCAAAAAATTTGTCATCTGAAGGAGAATGCTAAATGACCAGTAGGAGTACTTTCACATCCGAGTACTTTTCACCTATAGTGCGAGTACCGCGAGTATGCCCTATACTTATAAAAATGTAGCCTATAACTACATGGGTAGCTGTATGTACTGGAGTATCGAGTAGCCGACTTTTCATATTAATTCCTGGTTTTTTTTAGGAGCAGTTGTTGCGGCTTTTGGATTGGGCACAATAGTTTACTGTAACCCTACAAAAATCAATTTCGTGCTGACGCCCACTAGTAATAAACTGAGACCCCAGAACGGCAAAAAGCAACCCTGACACGAAGCATAAAGCCGACACCGGTTCTGTTCTATAACTGTATTATGATCGTACGCATGCATGATTGTGAGGATATGCACATATTACATATCAGAGCAGAAATATAGATCCGTCATTGTAAGGCTAGACGTACTGACAGCTTACAAATCGATATAAATATCGCCAAAATTTCGTCATGTGGTCTAATGAGTCAAGTTCCGCTCTCCCAAATAACCTTACTTGTGCAATGAATCCTAATCTTTATTTGATCATTAATCATTTCTAAACTTACGCTAGGTAGAATCCAATTTGTCGTCGCAAATCGTTAAAACCATCTATAATACTAGTACGTACAGATATAGCCATTGGCAGCCTACAATTAAGTTACACTGGATATTTCCTATAGCCTAACGTTAGCCCTAGATAAATTTCTGTTTCTAGCTAGTACCAAATATCAATAAACCTCGACAATTTCCAAACCATACTCGGGACAATAGCCGAGCAAAAATTAACTTATGCTAGCTAGGCAATGTGTAAGACTAATGTTAACAAGGATACCGCAGTATACAAGTGACTGTGTTTTGCACTAACAGTAACAGTAGTGAAGGGTATTACAAATTCAAAATGTTGAATGCCAGACTAGTGATATTGCATTTCATAACTGTGTCGAATACATCCCCTATATCTCTATTAGTTATGGAAACTGGGTTTAAGTCAGCTTCAGATTTACGATATATTGTATAAACTAGAGTATATATTTTGTGCGCCTCTAAGTTGTCTAACACATTAGTATATATAGTAGTATGATTCCCTCCATAACAACTGGCCCTGTGGCCCAATGGATAAGGCATCTGACTACGAATCAGGGGATTCCAGGTTCGAGTCCTGGCAGGGTCGGCCAGAAAATTTTTGCTTTTACCATTCCGAAGAAAGCAAGAATCCGAGGAAGAATAAAAAAATATGGAATTATAAGTAAAGAAAGGCAAAATTTTAACAATTCAAAGAAAAGTTTTGAGTCCTGGCTGGGAGTTCCAGAATTAATTTAGATTCCTGCAGGCAGATCTGCTCTACGAAATCTTTCTTTTGGCCGAACTTAAAGTTAAACGGATATGATAATTTAATTAAGTTTATCTTTGTGAAGAGCCTTCGATAAGTTTTCTTAAACAGCTGAAGCACATGTCAAGTAAAAGTTGCTGGACTACTTAAACCAATACACAGACCATTTACGAACTCAATTTCTCAGATGCAACACAAAACTAATAGAAACGAAATACTATTTGTGGGCTCAAATGACATGTTTTACTAGTATGCATTACAAATTTGTCAAGAATAGATGGTGTTGAATTATGTCATCCAAGCCGGGTTGCTAAGTACTTGGTAGATGAAACAGGAAATTTAACAGGTTTGTTTGTTTTGTGTGGCCTTTTTGTATCCAAGTTTCCAGTTGCCTTCTTCATACTTTATCAGCATATCAAAGACAGTCCAACTAGCAGGAGGCAAGCTTCCCACAGCATTATCGAGCCCTATATTACTAAACAAAGAAGAACGTATTTTTTTCACTGTAACATGCTCAAGATGACCTCACACATAATATTTTGTACTGTTTAAAGGTCTGCTGTATAGACCGCATCTATAGCACGCTATCATGGAACAGTTTCTTGAGATTACATAATAGACCTGGCTTGGTCATAAAATGACCTCTTTTTACCAATTAGTCTGCAACGCTTGTCACATATTTTTTCTTGTATGAGGGTCTTTGTGTGAATGCTGTATGATTAACTAAACAGCTGTAGACATGGACATATTTATACACAGTGTTTACACAAAGAGCCTTATGGTGTTCATAATCTATGCAGCCTGAGGTCGATTTACGACCGTGACAGGTCGATTACGTAATCACAAAACGTTTATAGCTATAGCGTGCTAAAATTGGAGCCAATAAAGCAGATCTTTAATGTACGCGCTGCTTCGCAAACTGAATTGTTCAATCGAAGCTTATGCCAATGTGAGCAAAATTGAAGGATATGTAGGTTTTAATTATTCTTCAGTTTTGGCCACTAATAACTTCATATGTAATGTCCAATTGGCAAGTTACTGTTTGTGGGGGTGGCTGTAAGGTAAAGTTGTTACTTAGCATAACTGAAGATGCAAGTTTAAGACTATTATTAGTTGGTATAAACTGTCATAAATAATCAAATGTTACTCAATTTCACTGGGAGGGGTGGGGGAGAGTAGCCAGGGGGTAGAAGCCGGGAGGGGGGCACGTGGCCCCACTTTTTTCCAAAATAGCAAATGTGCCTTACTGGCAAATAAAATGTGCCCCTTTGATTAAGAACTGTACGTCTTTTGGATATCTTAAGCCTCTGTTAATTTTAATATTTTATTTTTAGTCTGTAAATGCTATATTTAAAATGGCATCCCATATCTTTTTGTAGCACGGTTAACAATAAACAATCTCACTAAATAGTATTGATAGCATACTAACACATCATATATATTTAAGTGATATGGCCGTTGTGCATACTGGTTTATAGCATAACGAGTGGTGGTTTTGGAATGAGAAAGTGCCCCTCTGATGTTGTACCCCCTCTTTTTTGGAAGCTTCCTAACCCCCTGAAAGTAGCACAGTTGTGTGAACCCATTTCAATAGTAATTGAAGAAAATTGGTGGTTTTTTTCAGTAGGTGGACGCACATGAGTTTCAAACAACAGAGCTAATATTTGATGTCACAAGGTATCTTGCACTGTTCATGCTGTAGTTGTAAGTAGGCTAAACATCATAAGTTTAGTCATAATCCATCTTTATAAACCTGGTTGAATCAAAGAGATTTTCAGAGTCTCTGAATAATTGTGTAAATGTGTGCCAGCTTATCATATCTTCTCAGAACGTTCTGCTTTCACTGGTGGCTATTCTTGATGTCATGCTCTGGTCGAATCTCTTCAATGAAACACCGTGGAATTTGTACTTTAACTGCTAGGCAGATTTCCAAATGTATATTTGCCCTGTAGGCTTCTCTGCAGCATAATCTGACCTAGTTTCGAATGAGGTGTAACAGAAAATACACACACAGCTTGCTACCGTTGGTAATTAGACACTAGTGTACAGTCAATACATACAGTCAATACCCACAACACAGTGTACATGGCAGCGATGGACAACTCAGGTCCAGATAAAAGGTAACAAGGTATCACGTTTCATTACTGTCTGCATTTTGTAGCGACAAAATTAAAACTTCACTTAAGAAATTAAAACTTCACTTAAGAAATTAAAACTTCACTTGCAAGCAACGGAAAGTTACCTTTTTTCAGAGGGCGGCACCCGGTTTGGGGCGAGTATTCAATGCCTTTAAGCTATATCAAAGTTTGCCCCATCATCAAGTTTACGAGGTTTGCAGTGTTTGACATTGTTGATGTCAGATGATGTTTCAGTTCCTTAAATGGATAGGGATGACGATGGCCAGTAAAGAGGTTGCGTGATAGTCGAGCGGAATGGCTCAGGACTATTGATCCATTGATCGCTAGTTTGCGTCTTGTTTTTGTTATTGCGTTGTGTTCTGAGGCAAGGCACTGTACCTCTTCCTTTGATGACCTTTAACCTCAGGTTCTAACTATTTATGCTCAAGTTTAAGAAATTACAGAAAGTACTGACAATGGATTTCTGTTTCAGACATAACTTTATTCATCTTCTACGAACAAGGCAATTAAGGTGGCAACATATATGTTTAAAAAAGGTTAGATATGGTAAAGATGAAGTAATATTAATACTTATGTTTCTATGGTAATATATGATTGCATAAGATCTAATGTGACTTGATTAAATCAAAAAGTACATTTGCAGTCATGAATCATGGTTGAGTTGTTGCTGGCAAAAGTAAAACAAATTTGTAGGATAGTGACAGGTAAGCTGTTCTGTGAACAAATTTAGAGTGAAAAATTTTATTTTTCATTTTTCATAGCTTTCTCTTCATAACAGCATGGTATGCCAGTCTTTTGTCTACAACCACTCCCCCCCCCCAAAAAAATATGATGCAATGTAAACGGGTAAAATTGTACCATATAAAACATAGGTAAGAAGCATGGTTGGTTTCTAAGTGGTCAAAAACTTGTTTTGACCAGAAAGCGGTTCAAAACTGGTGACAAGTGGTTAAAACGGGTTTAAACCGGTCAAACCAACGGACAAAACTGAAAAATATACATGAAATCTGTAAGTACAAGTTGCTAAAACATTTTTGCAAAATGTTGGCTAAAAGTTGGCAGTATAATGATGAACAATATAAAATGTAGGTTAGAAGCATGGTTTGTTTCCAAGTGGTCAACAACTCGTTTTGACCAGAAAGCGATTTAAACCTGGTGAACAGTTGGAAATGGTTTAAACCGGTCGAAACATTGACAAAACTGAAAAATATAAATGAACTCTGCAAGTACAAGAGTCTCAAAACATTTTGAAAAATTTGGCTAAAATTTGGAAGTAGAATAAGATTCCAGGAACTTCATTTCAAAACTTGTAAATATTGAACCTTTCTGTGAACTGTAATTTCTGTATACTGTTATGACACTTATATAGCTAGCACGTGATGTCATTTTGTACGAAATACTGTTTTACTACGATCAAAGTGGACTATTTTTGAGAGCTGGTCATTAACCTGATGATTTTAGCATTACTAGCATAATTTTACACTGGGTTTTGCATTTAACCATGGAAACATTAATTAGGCCAAATTTCAGAGAGAGTTTGGCTGTCGACCTGTTTTACAATCGGACAACCCTGACCAGGGCAGATGGAAGCTTTTCGTCATTATTTAGAGGCAATGAAAATTACGAAAGTTGGTAGATTATGTGATTATGGATCGGCGTAGCTGCCGTTGAAGTGGGGGCCAGTAATTTGGAAATTAAAAGTGAAGTGTTTTCTTTATTTTTGGATGGAGAGGTCGATGGCCTGCAGGTGGAGTTGGTAGTTTCATGTCTGTGGTCATTGTTCCTCGTACATGAGACTTGTATTCAGTATTTCAAACTGACTTGAGCTTCGTCTCTAGCGATGATCCAGCGAGGAATATATCTGTTCTGTCTTCTGACGGGAGTGTGAGTTGGCTTCAAGTCGTCTTCTTGCAGTACTGTGAAGACTATGTTACCTTGTTCATCAAGTGTAGCCATGTGGTGTAGAGATATAGACGAGACTGAGGACACTAAGGCTTCTACTGGATATTTCACCTATTCAATCTGTGAAAACTAACAAAAAATATATATATAAATTCTCTATTAACGTACAAATATATCACAAAATCATCAGTAAATCGCAAGCAAAACAGAACATACAAGTAGCACGTAAACCTCAAAGACGCAACTCAAATAGTTTCTACAATTACACATTTAAAACTCCATAAACCGCAATAGTTAAAACGTACCTCTTTAGTATCCTTTACTCCTATAACGTAAATCCCGTGACAATCAGAGGTCACACATTATCGGCATGGGTTGTACTGGCTGCCACACCCTGGCACAAGTAACATGTATAATATAAGTATTGCAGAACTCCGGTCACACAACTGACCCTACGCAGATCTAGAACGCCAGTGAGCTCCCCGATCTCTCCATGCCACATGAAGGAATGACCAAACAGAGGGCATGACCTCCCACACTGAATAAACATGAGGCACACTCTCTTACATCGAGTTCTGCGTGACCAATGATCGCTGATTCTACTTGTAGTGTTGTCTGTGGTGCATGAGTCTGCAAAGAAATGAATAGAGTAAGAAATATTTTAATAGACAACTATGTGAAGTTGTTATTTATGCTACAGTATAGTGTGAGAATTTGTTTGGGCTGGTGATTAGGTTTAACCAACTGAAATGACTTATTGAGATCATAATAGTATGACCAGCTGGAGTAGACAAGGTAGTTCTCGAACCTCTAATCTTGCCTAGTTACGTGACAGTGGGTTTTGGCTTTGATCGCCAACATGCTATGATCAGCTGGTCACGTAAAGTAATTGGTGGATAAAATGCCTGAGTAAAGAAATTTGAAGTGAAAAAAATTATTTTTAGAGTGGAATTGTTTTAGAGTCAACAGTCTTAGGGATGAAAAATTTAGTGTGAAAAGTTTTAGTGGAAATTTTTTAGTAAAAATGTTAAAATGTTACCATCACAGCTCCTGTGGTTCGGGAGATATGCTGTTTAAAAGCTTTATAGGCTCAATATGCAAATTATGGAGATTATTTTGTCTTGTCTTGTCAATTAGCCTCATTAATTACCGTATTTTGTGCTACAAATCTTATCAGTTTGAAAAGATATGCCCCCCTTCACCCTTCCAGATTCCATCATCACTGACTGTGGACCAAATATGAAGTTTGACCAAAGCTCTACTTTCTGTGTTATTCTGTTAGTTACAAGGTGTTAAGACTGGCCTTAAATTTGACCTCCACTAAAAACAACAGAGTTCTTAGTAATGTACATATATGAACTTTAACTAAGCTGTAAATTGTTGAACTATCGTGTTTACATGGTTTCAGGCCTAACCTGTTGACGTCAAATGACGTTTGGGCCTATTGACATTATGAAGATTTAAGATTTGACCCAGTGACCTCATTAATATCCATGAGATGAGCAACAAAAACAATAGGATTCTTGTACTCACTATGGTGCATCTATGTAACAAGTATGACTTCAATCCAACTTGCTATTGTTGGGTTATTGTGTTTACAAAGCCATTGTTAGCAAAAATAAACTTAAGCCCTTCCCCCTCATAAATATGCATAATATCAAATTGAAATACATTGATCATATACCGGCTATCTAGTACCACATTCATACCAAGTCTAAATAA
>KN882471.1:207694-210194 GCA_000934455.1 Apostichopus parvimensis | reverse complement strand
AATGATATCAATTAGTAGCCTTTTTTGATAGGCTGAATATTACAATTGGTAGCCTTTCTTGATAGGCTGAATATTACAAATGGTAGCCTTTCTTGATAGGCTGAATGATATAACAATTAGTAGCCTTTTTTGATGGCTGAATATTACAATTGGTAGCCTTTCTTGATAGGCTGAATGATATAACATTTGGTAGCCTTTCTTGACACCTTTACCATATGGAGTACATATTAACAAAATTCATCATGAAGAATAATGCTTAGCAAGCATTTCTTCCTATGAGGGTGCAGGTACATGTAATATTATCTCTTTATATATGCTCAATGGCATCAATGCGATCTTCTACGTTCCTTTTGACAACCCCAGCCATCATGTTAATAAAAAAGACAAAGCTGTAATTCTTCTTTTCATTAACAGGCTTAAGTAACCACTGCTTTTGTAGTTTTTGAATATGACTTCTTAAATTGTAATTCACCTTTCTGACTTGAACGTGTACGAGGCTGATGAACAACAGCCTGGGCCCTGCCCACCTCGTGATTGTGGTCCAAAGAATCTAGTTTTAGTCTAGCAGATATGGAGGGCTGCTGAACAACAGCCTGGGCCCTGCTCACGTTGTGATTGTGGTCCAGAGAAGCTAGTTTTAGTCTAGCAGATATGGAGGGCTGCTGAACAACAGCCTGGGCCCTGCTCACGTTGTGATTGTGGTCCAGAGAATCTAGTTTTAGTCTAGCAGATATGGAAGGTGCTGAACAACAGCCTGGGCCCTGCTCACGTTGTGATTGTGGTCCAGAGAATCTATCTAGCAGATATGGAAGGTGCTGAACAACAGCCTGGGCCCTGCTCACGTTGTGATTGTGGTCCAGAGAATCTAGTTTTAGTCTAGCAGATATGGAGGGCTGCTGAACAACAGCCTGGGCCCTGCTCAAATGCAAAACATTTAAACTTGTGTGACATCTTTGTGCTTGTCTTTCATTAATTTTTGGATAGATACATGCCTGTCTGAAGCAACTTTATCAATACAACATTTATGGTCATTCGTGACCCTAGAGAAACACTGGTTACATGCAACAGCCTCAACTTTAATGGAGGAACTAGTTTTTGATACCTGTACCAGTTCAAAATGCCAAACTTTCTCTGTTTCTAGATCTATTAAGGTTAAGTTAAGCTACAATACTTTGCAGAATAACCTAGGGAGTCACAACAACCATATCTCCTACAATATTTAAAAGATTTACCTTGAGGGCTAGACACCAATGAGGATTGCTCCTGCAGCCAAGTGGAATTTATTCTTGGTATGAAGTAGTCCCTCTAAATGTTGTAAAATACTGAGGGCAAAAATAGCTTCAGATTTACAAAGATAAGCAAATGAAGCCTGGTTATGCTGTTAAGTAAGCCCGGAATTCATGATTGAAGCAGTGGTAAGTAAATTACCCAATGGGCATCCTACCTTCCACAGGTTGCGATGACCACTTCATCAATTTCATGACCGGAAATACATTTCAGGGTTACAAATAACCCTGTCCCCACCACTCCCCTACTAATACTTTCTACATTACAGTATAAACATTCATTTCACTAAATTGCATAGAACAATTTGTCCAGAAAAGAAGCAAAAACTATACATTTAGAATCTGCAACAACGCTCTCTGGAAAAGGACAGCTCTCCTCAAGAAATTCACCTGAGATGTCTTCCTGGTTATCAACATGGGCTCAACATTCAGGAAGGACATGACTAACTTTTCTTCTGTTCCCCCCTTGTCCCCCCTTTCTGTCTTTGTCCTTCTCCAGTTTATTTCCTACCCCCTTCCCTTAATCCTCTCTTTGTCCCTCCACTGTTTATCTCTTACCTCTCCTCTTCCCCTGTTGGTTTCTTTCTTTCTTCTCTCCATCCCTTGTCTACTAATCCCCTTACATCTATCTCTTTGTGTTCACCGTGCTCATTAACCTGTCTGTATTCTGTGCGTGTTTTTGTCCCTTCTGTTACTGTTACTTGTCATTTAGCCTCTGAAGAAGATCCTGCTAGGATCGAAACGTCAGGCCAACTTACTTTTACACTTTCCTGGTTATCTTCATCATCTGGGATGTATGTAGGGTCCATTTTAGGATCATCACTTTCATCTCAACAACCAACACCTGCTGCTAGTGAGACAATGGTTATCAACTGACCACCACTACTTTGTGTCTTGGCATATGCATGGTCCCTATCCATGGCAATGATGTTAACGTCCATGTTAGAGTCAGTCGTCTGACACTGTGCATCACAGAGACTTATGTCAGTTTGTGTCTGGGCATCGCATCGTTTAGTGATGACTGACTGAAAACATAAAGAGAAATTAAAGGGTGTGAAGACTCGCGCAAAAAGAAACGACTACTGTAATTGCGGTAATTTGACCTAGTTTCGAATGAGTTGTAACAGAAGTGTTAAACACTACCATCGATCCCAGAAAATACACACACAGCTTGCTACCGTCGGTAATTAGACACTAGTGTACAGTCAGTACAT
>KN882471.1:194731-207379 GCA_000934455.1 Apostichopus parvimensis | reverse complement strand
AGGGGGTGGGAGAGGCCCCAACGACTAGAAACCAAATGTATTATCTTTTGGAAGCAACATACTCAAGTTTTTATTGTGTAGCAGTATCAAACTGTTGAGCAGGGGTTGAGAGGGGATGGGGGGCTAGAGGACAAAATGATATTTTATATAACATCAGTTTCTAAGTTTACTCACTTTCTTCTTTGACGGTGGTGGTGCTGTTCTGACAGACTTTGAAGAGGTGCTGGCGATGTCCTAACAAAAAAAAACAACAAACACACATAGACTCAAGCAAATATACCCATGGGAGAATTATTTTTCCAATTACTGTGACATGTGACCAAAAAATGGGGGGGGAGGGGGTGGGAGAGGTCCCAACGACCAGAAACCAAATGTATTATCTTTTGGAGGCAACACACTCGTGCTCTCTTTGTGTAGCAGTATCAAACTGTTGAGCAGGGTTTGAGAGGAGGGGGGTGGGGGGCTAGAGGACAAAATGATACTCATATAACATATAACATCAGTTTCTAAGTTTACTCACTTTCTTCTTTGATGGTGGTGGTGCTTTTCTGGCAGACGTTGAAGAGGTGCTGGCGATGTCCTAACAAAAAAACAACAAACACACATAGACTCAAGCATATATACCCATAGGAGCATTATTTTTCCAATTTTGCTGTGACATGTGACCAACAAATGGGGGGGGGGGTGGGAGAGGCCCCAAGGACTAGAAACTAAATGTATTATCTTTTGGAGGCAACATACTCAAGTTTTCATTGTGTACCAGTATCAAAACTGTTTAGCAGGGTTTGAGAGGGTGGGGGGGGGGGGCTAGAGGACAAAATGATACTTTATATAACATCAGTTTCTTAGTTTACTCACTTTCTTCTTTGATGGTGGTTGTGCTGTTCTGGCAGACTTTGAAGAGGTGCTGGTGATGTCCTAAGAAAAAAATAACAAACACACATAGACTCAAGCAAATATACCCATGGGAGAATTATTTTTCCAAATACTGTGACATGTGACCAACAAGAAGATGTTTTAGTATAACAGACCATGTCTAACTGTTTCAGCAACATTTTGTATTTTGTAATTTGACACCGCTACTGCTTCCATCAACTGTTAGCGCCCTCAGTTACCCTCGTGGTATAGCTAGTTCGAACTTACACCACTTCGACTTTCGACTTCGACCGCTCAACACGACGAGCTACCAACGACCTTTATCGCCTACATTAATCGCCTTATCATTACTTTCGATCGGATAATTCTTATCAACTTGGGAAACATTCCTATGAGGCCGCTATAGATATATTGTATCGGAATCGCATATCTTTATTTCATTACATAAACTTTTCGTATTTCGTGAAGGATCTAAACATACTTTTAATTATGGATGGATCATGTATTTTCTACTAAGTTGTTTCGTAACAGACCGACCCAGTGGACCGGAGTTATTTTTGCTGTGCTAGACAAACTGGTGAGTAATAATTTCGTATCAGTTACCGCCAGAGGTATAGCATAAGATGCACAGTAGCAACCAGCAATAGTCTACTAGAAAGTTTGAGACTCTTCCTGTCAAACATTCAACAAATCTGTCAAGAAATTAATGCATGCTTAATGGCTACAGAATAACATATATTCAGTGACTATATATCTGGACAGCTGCTTCAAGCTTACCCAATGCATCTGCCTTGTTATTGTATTGTATTAGTGATAGCCTAGGCCCCACATAATATAAACATCAATAGGCCTACTATACAGTATATAATCCAATAAAACATTTTGGATTTCTTACTTCCTTTCTTAAATAACATCACAACTGAAATTTGATGAGCTTTTGTCTCATATACCCTAGACTATTTGGAGCCTTGGAGGTATCTCCCTAAAAGGAACAACACTTTCAAAAGCATTTGGATTGTTACACACACAATTCAGCCTGTAAAGCTAAGTATAGTACTACTTCTATAGTGAAATACCACTCCTCGCTTCCCATGTTTGCTGTTGATGAATACAAAGTGTTCTACAACTTCGTAATGTAATGATTGCTTCACTGCAGATCAGGCCCTTCAGGGCATTTTGGCAACACCCGTAGCCTATGTAGAAACTCTCCATGGCAAATGTGATGTTACATGTCACTTCATGCCGTTTTCACGGGAAAAAAAGAACACGGTCATGCAATACTAAAAGACGTTAGGCCTAATGTTACTGATTAATATTAGGCCTATAGGCACAGAGTGCTCATACTTTATCGTCAACGATAGTATTACACTAGCATGTAAGCTAGCACTGCAGGAAACTCACCATTTTCGCAAGGGTTTTTTTGAAGACCCGATTCGACCGGGCAGTACCCTTTTTCGGAGCACGACGAACACATACTTCCGGTAAAGCATCTGGCTTGAGTAATTTTCGGGGTTTTTCCCCCATCAAGCGGGCACGAATATCCTCCACAAAAGCTCCTGGACGAAAGTGGTCTTCGCAGACGACTTTGTGTTTACCGAAAGTAAACTTGTCGACTGTGTGCCCCCTACCGAGGTTGTGCAGCCACTTTTGCGCCAGTTCTCTTTTCTCTGGAAACCTTTCCCCGTTAGGAATAGCATAATATCGTTTTCCCTTCCCTGCTCCTTCCTCCCCTCTCCTGTTTAGACAACCAGATGCTTGGCACTGCGGCATTTTGCACCAACTTCTGAACCAACAGGGCAAGTGTACAATTCAAATCTTGTGCAGAGCTAGAGAGAATTTTGTAACTTACGATGTGGCTCGTTGACGTCATTTTTTATGCGCCCTCGTTTCACAATGGCCAACACAGTAGGTGTGAAGAAATAATTAGAAAATTCCTGGAAATTCGCTGAAAGATAGTTTTGACTAGTTATTTCACAGAGGGTGTGAGAATATTAGTCTCTTCTATCAGGTCACTGCAAAACCCCAGAGTTGATTTCTTCTTTGATAGTATGACAGTGAGAAAACATGGTTTGGTCGAGTAATTTGGAATTCATAAATCACCTGGCAATGAACTGAGGGCGCGAATATTTCAACCTGAACAGAGCCGTATATAGGGCTCTGAACCTGAATATATCGCAAAGTGGAATAACTCTGGAAACATTACTAGGACTCAACTGTTAGCTTGGAGCATAACATGTCAAGTCATCGGGTATTCGGTTGTCCTTCAGATAAAAAAAATACCAGGTACAGATGCATTTTTACTCAAAGGAGTAAAAGTGTATGCATAAAACGGAACATGTGTGAAAAAGTAGTTTAGTTTACGTACGAAAAAAAAAAGGAACAGGAGGGACACTCAAGTCCCCATCAAGGACCCTATAGGAGAGAGGAAAAAACTGAAGACACAAACACTTAGACCCGATTACAATGCTTAAAGTGCTTGTCCAAAGCATTCTTAAACCCATTGACACTACTTGCAAGTACAACTTTCTCATGCAAACCGTTCCACTCATTCACAACCCTATTATAAAAAAAATTATGCCAAATATTAATCCTACTTTGTGACTTTTGGAGTTGAAGACAATCACCTCTGGTACAACTACTATTAGCAAACGTAGTTAAGGAATTCTTATAAATCGACTTTGATTTGAACAAGGAAACCTCAAAATAACCCCCAAAACGCCTGACAATATAAACCATATGAGCTGTCTGTACCTTAAATTCCACTATTTTACTGTCTATCAACAAAAACGATTTTTTTTTTAACTAGACCTACTAACTGATTTTTTACTTTCCCCCAACTAATTTATGGGCACTTTGTACTTACAGTTTTCTTAACTCCCAATAAAAAGTTACTTTGTAAAAAACAAAAGAGCAACTTTTCATTTAAAAAAGAGTAAAATTGGCGTTTTTTCATAAACAAAGGTCACTATTAATTTATAGAAAAGCGCTTTGGAGGAGGTTCCTTTTACAAGGTGGAGGGGGTGGGGCGACTAGGTCTCTGGGATGATCCAATTAAGAGGACTGAATGGAATGCTGGCATATCACATTTTTTGAATTAAATTCATGTGATAAAGTTGGGTATCAACAGTTCTGTTTTGTCATGGATTCTAATCATGGATTCTAACCATGGATTCTAATTGTTACCTGTTCATCAGTTTCTGAAGCTGGACACTACCAACAGGACAATTCAAACTGTCATTTTTCTTAGTCTTCTCACACTGTCATGACTAAGAAAATTCCATGTTATTTACATGAGACACTTAAGACAAGGCAAGGAGAGGAGAGGAGAGGAGAGGCAAAAATTATAGGGTGCACCTTCTCACTGCAATACATCTACATTGCAAGTATGACAAATATCCAATCATAAGGTCCCGAGTTCGAGTCACTCCAAGATTAATGTATGTCGCCCAGTTACAGAGTTGTTGACAATTGACAATTCATAATCATGGAGATTAATATGAATCTAAGAGACTGACTTTGGTCAGCTTGCGGCTTTAATAAGCCAATGAGGCTTCTTCACGAGTTCCTGCTTGCAGGAGGATCTAAAATACATACATACATACATATATATACATATCCATCACTCCGTTGTTGAGTTATCACAGACCCAAGCAAGTGTTACAGACACACACACACACATACACATGCCAACCTGACTGCATAGGTTGTTTTGTTTGCAATGTAAGGAACCAAAATGAGAAGAAGACTAAGGTAGCAATAATTTCAGAAATGTTATCATTTAATTTTTTCATCACTTTCAACATTTGTACTCTTCTTCATTTATACAGTACCTGGGATTTGATATTTAAATTTCTATGCTTTTGCCGTGACTGTGGGAACCTTGTAATTAAACTAATCCAACAAATGAGTGTCCATTGCTCATATATTAATGGATATATTACTTTTTTTTAACACTGTACTCATATAATAAGCGTTGCCAAAAGTGTTTGGATTAATACTCTAAAGCTTTGTTGACGATGTTAATACATCTCCATAATCTTACGCAATCTTTTCATAGCAGTAATTCTTTTGTTGACGTTAATGATTTAGTTTTAGGATCTTGATAGAAATTGCCGGATCCAAAATTCTTTTAAGAAAAGGTTATTGCCATTTAAGTGGTACAGATATTATATTTTATAAAAATTGTCTTTTTTCCTTTGAAGCTATGAAAGATTTGATACACAGGTTCCATTGGGTTTTCCAGGAATCCTCCTGAGAAGAAGCCCGAGAGACAGATAACCGTAGAAACTGAAAGCACTACCAAAATAACACTGTATCAGAAACATTGGTAAAAGTTAGGAATGCCCAGACAATAATCGTGCTAAATTGTTACCACTGTGTACCTTGTTTTGCATAAAATTGATATTTGCAGCTAAGTTTTAGTGCTGTTACAAAATCTTAGAAGGTTAAGTGTGGGTCGCCTGGCCCTCACCCTGGATCTGTTCCTGACCTCTGCATAAGAATATTTCCCCCTCCCCCTCCCCTCCCCTCCCCCAGCTCTATTGATACAGTGTAAGACTCTTTGACTTCATGTTCAGCTTTATCATTTCTTTTTGCTCATAATGAGAAAGGGTTTTTTAAGTGATGATGTAATAAAACCATTGACTACAAGTACTGAGCACATGATACATGAAGTTGAAGGTATATTCATCCCCAACATCTCTCGTTCCAGATCTACGGTTCTACCTCAAGCCCCTTCCCTTCCCTGCCCCCTTCCCCTGCCCCCTTCCCCCTCCCCTGCCCCTTTCCCCTTCCCCTGCCCCTTCCCCTAGCTAGCTTGATTTCTAAAGAAACTAATAGTCTTCTTTATCTCCTCCTCGTCAGAATCTAAAACATTTCTAGTTGATGGCAGCGCCTTCTCCTGTTTCTTCGATCCAAACCCGATGGAAAACTTGATCGGTTTTGAATCTTGTTTCCGTACGAGTGGGGCGGGCTGACTCGCGGATTCATCTGTGCCGGTTACATCCTGTTCTGACCTTTGACCCGGGTCAGATTCACCAATCATCCTCTCGTTAATGGTATTGGAATCGGGAATAGCAGAGACGGAGTGGTTTCCCGAGGCATCCTTTGATGACACCACCTCGGGACTCGTAGAGTTTCTTAACGTTTGACCTCCACGATGACCTTCAGTATTAACATTTGAATGACTTGCTGACATTTGCCCATAACTGTCACTAACTTCAAACTGGTTTCCTAATGCATGTAACGTCTGTGATCTTCCAGACATTCCTGAAGAATCTTCACTTTGGTCGTTCGAAACCGTCGAGTCATCATCATTCATGTATGACCTTTGACCGACATAGTCCTGTCCTTTCACCGATGATGGGTCTTGACCTCTCCAAGTTTTGTTGAATTTTCCTGTTTTCTTCTTTGCATAAGATGGTATATAGTCTGTGGGAGGAGCAAACTCTGTTGGATTCTCGTCTCGCATCTTTGCTCTCTGCTCTACCCAAGCTTTGGGTGCTGGGAATGATAAAAGGCAGAAATCATCATGTTTAGTTAACAACAGGTAGGTTTAATCTATTACTATATATAACTATAATCCTCACACACCTTCCATACAATTTACATGGAAGTTTCAATTGAGAAACAAGTGAATTGCTTTGTACAAAATCAGTGTCAAACATCTATTTTTACCCCAGACAGAGTAAAATATAGCACATATTTACCCTAAATATTCATGACAGGAAAGATTTCTGGCCAGACCAGACATAAATTTGGCAAAATAGTAATGATTCTACCCATAACAACAAAAGTTGAGATCATTTTGACATGTTTGCCATTATACAAACTTTACAAATCTTTTCTCTAATAATATATCCGACAACAGGGGCCAATAGTTTCTGTAATTTTTTAAAATTTTTGAATGTGTACAAGATTGTCTTGAACTCAATACAGCTATAACAGGGTAACAGTAGAGATTAACAAGAGAGACCGAAAACATGAAAGAATAAAGTGGGAGTTGTGACACCACCACATGAGTGGGAGTTGTGACAACACCACATGAGTGGGAGTTGTGACAACACCACATGAGTGGGAGTCACTAACTTTACAGTGAAACAGAGTCAAGGTAGCTACTTACCTCCTCAAGAATTCTATGATGTATCATGTACTGTTGTCTTACCTAGTGTAACATATCCCATATTATACAACACCTAATTATATTCCGGCCATTTGATTGGTCAATTGCTCGTCGATTGCATGCAAAATCTGCTCTATTGCTCGCTATGAAATAGAACCATGCGTTATACTTTTTTGATAGCACTTTTTTCAATGGAGAGAGAGCAGAGAAACCTGTCTGTACAAAACAATCTGTTTCATGAGTGCATTTTACATCCAATTATATCCAAATTTGAAGGTGTTGTATAAAATAAATAATGAATGGTTTCCATTCGTGCAATAGTGCAAATATTTCATTCGTTGAAAGATGTAATTTGTTCCATACGCCTCGTTGAATGGAACATTCCATCTTTCAACTCATGAAATATTTGCACTATTGCACTCATAACCATTCATTATGTGTATACTAATGTTTTACCTATAACATATCCCAAATTACTCTCAAACCTATACTATATCCTATGCTAATGTCTTACCTATAATGTATCCCATACCACCGTCTTACCTATAACGTATCCCATATTACTCTCAAACCCATACTATATCCCATGCTATTGCCTTACCTATAACATATCCCAAATTTACTCTCAAACCTATACTATATCCCATGCTACTGTCTTACCTATAACGTATCCCATGCTCACTGTTTTACCTATATACTTTATGCCATACTTCTATCTTACCCAGCACATACACTCCATGCTACTGTCTTGCCTAACATATATACTCCATGCGTTTACTGTAGCCTATGCTACCATCTAACCTTTCATCTGACATTTCCCCGGTTACCATCTTACCCTATTATACATCCCACTCTACCATCTTACCTTTATGGACATCCCAATCTCTGTCTTCCTTAGACGATTCCTTCTTAGCTGCTTCTACCAGCCTCAAAGTCCGCTGCCAGTTTGGGTCCATTTTCTCCTCTCCCTTCTCCTCCTTCTTCTCCTCTGCTATCTGCTCCTGTCTCTTGTCATCTCTCTCCTCCAACACACCAGCATCTCCCATCTTTATCTTCTTCCTTTGACGGACTTTTTCTAATCTGGCCTCCAGGGCAGCCTTCCTCTTAGCTTTCAGTTCCTCCCTCTTGCTTCTCTTGTCCAAAGTCTAAGAAAATGATAAAAATGAAAAAAAAAATGAAAATCTATTGCATGGGCAACATTTAAAGATAAACACCAGAATGCAGACATCTCATAGTAAATCAGTCATTAGTAGGAGAACTTGAAACTAGAGTTAATTAATTAATTACCAATAAATAATAAATGGAATCTATAAGAGTCAATTAACAATCAATAACTCACTGTGTAGAATCTCACATATTTTCGCTTAACTGACAAATTTAAGGTCTCAGTGAAAAGCAAAAGGGCTAACAAGGTAACTTTTGATCAAATTCCTAAGAACTTCTAAACTTCTTTTCTGGTCGTTAAATTTTAGCATATTTAAGGGATCTGTTTTTTCCCACCTACACGGTAGATTTTTTTCTTACAAAAGTTTGTCATTTTGGATATTGCAAAGGCCATTCCACAAAACCAACATTTTGTCCCTTGTTTTGCATACTGATGAATATGCATATTATTTTATTTGCGTTTTACGTAGTGACGACTGTTTTTGAAACATCTATATGCCCTTAATATTGTTCTACATCCTATAAATTTAGAATGGCAATAAAATATAATTTGCCGTCTGTAACTGAAAACTAGGAGACTGCTTAAAAAGATATTATTTGTGATTAACAATTCAGTTGCAAATCAGTGAAATGATTTCGTCTGTGATATAGTTTTTCTTTTAACATTACAGGCCTCAAATTTCCCGACGGCCACGACGGCCATGGCCGACGGTGCCCTTCCAAATGGCCTTGGTGCCTTTAAGAAATCTGACGTTTTTACGGCCAAAATGGCCTGCCCTTTTTCTCCGATGGCCGCGGTGCCCTTTTTGAGATCAAAATTATATATTATGTCAATGATAACAGCATTGTTACGAATGCAACAGCATTGTTACGAACCAAGATTCGTGGTATTTTCTGTTCCGTCCGTTTGTCAACAAAGGCCAATCAGAGTTCATGTTTACCCCCGCGGGCAAAGACCACGCCCATCCACCACATTTTTTTGAGAAACAAACCCCAAGTTCACCTTGACAACTAGGTCAACGGAAAACATAACAAAACACATTTTTGAATGAACATCTTTCAATATTTCTTTCAAAAAAAAAACTTCTTCTGACAAGAACCAAACTTCTTCCCAATCCTACAGATAATAGAATTCGTTTGAAAATAAATATATCATAACAATCAACCGCAAGGTACAGGGTTTTCAGCACTCCATTATAGAGATTTTCATGCTAAAAATAGACAATGATGCTTTTCCAAAATTCCTGTGATTTGATTGGCTAATAGTCCTTATCCATGGTCTGAAAACATCTTTCCACCTGTACTGCTCAATGAACACGTAGTTAATTAACAATAATAACTTGCAACGTTACTTTTCCCTGTGTAGAGATAACAAAGTTTGTTGTATAGGCTATCATATGTGTGCACTCAAATATCATAACGTTAGGCCTTGCTGCATACCGTCCTACGTAACTTTTGACAACAATCACTCTTGGTACGAAGATGCACTTGAATTGTTTCTGAAACTATCACGTAATATTTTAATAATTGTTATGATCAGAAAATGTTATGAGTTGGGACAATCTATGAATTGTGTGGGAAGCTACGTCACTGATCCAGAATAGGATATTACATCTCACAGTATGTTTCTTCTCTCTGCATTGATAGTTGTTAATGTAAAATGTGCATTCACACCAGAGTAGTTTTGGTTGCAAGTTTTTTCGTGGTAATTGACCACGTGCTTCAGTAATTTTTTTTGGTTCAACGTTCGTGTGTAAACTACTGTGAATCGTCAAAAGTAGACATTGAAGTTTGATTTTTTTTAAATCCACATTGTGTAAAAACCTATTCACATAGGCCTACTGCAATTTTGATGATTGTTTGCAAAGAGCCTAGCCCAGGATAAATGTTGGATCAGGTTTTGAGGATTTGCGCATGTGTAGTTGAAAATGAAGTTCGAACCAGGTTTGTGTACAGGCAATGGTACAGTGAACTGTGTGGAATATAGCGAGAGATATGCACAATGTAGTTACAGGGATTTTTGAAGATTTGGTTGTTGGAATTGCTGCAAGGTCAAATCATGGAGCTAGTACTACGGAGTTGGCGAGTAGGGAAGTACAAGGGCGGACCATAGAGCTATAAACTGAGTTTATAGCTCCGTGGGCGGACGAAGAGGAGGGGGTGGGGGGAAACATTGGTTGAAACGGCAGGGTGGGCGAAAGAAGTGATTGGCCGGGCCGCGCCCCTGTCAAACAGCAAACTTAGGCACTGAGCCATCTGCCCTATCTATTGTGTATCCCATTCACTAAGTACAGGCAGTAACACGATCACATCTTTACAACTTAACTAGTAAAAGTATATAGTTCATGAAATAAACGCAATTGGTGTTCGATCGGGCGCAAGCTTTTTTTAACGTGACACAAACTTTTTGGGAGGCTTAGCGTCCCTGAGACACAAACTTTTCTCTCTAGAAACATTATTAGATAAATGGCACACGGCGGCAGCCAGAACAGGGAGTGTTTTGTGTGTAAATAAAATTTCCCCACAAAAAAAAAAAGGGAAAATAACTGAACATGCTCAAGGGCGGCGGAACCGGGGGGGCACAGGGGGCACAGGGGGCACGTGCCCCCCCACTTTTCCTCAGGTTAAAATGTGCCCTTTTTCTACATAAAAAATTCTAAATAAAGAGTTTACAAAGCGAAACCCACGTCGAATGAAATATTTCGGGAAGTTTTAAATGTTTACTACCATAGGCGTAGGAGCCCAATTTGATTTGGGGGGGCTGTAACGACATGCCCGAAAAATATTACCAAAATTTTTCGCGCGCTCCGCGCGCGTTCAACATGTTAGTGTGCATATCATATAGACATGCGTCGGTAAATACATCGCATGCCAATAACATACAATCATTTGCCGTGTTATTACCCTTCCATATTGGTTAGAATTATTGGGAAAGTCGTTACAATAATAATGATGATAATAATATCAGTTTAACCATTGAAAAACACATAGCAAAATATTTTTCTTTCAGTAGGTGCCCTTAAAATTCTCAGCATATTGCTCGAATTTTAACACAAAATTTTGGTTGGGGGGCTGCAGCCCCCCCCCTGCCTCCTTCGCCTATGTTTACTACCACAAGGCTTCTAACATTCTAACAAAGTGCCCTTCGGCGTTGGTGCCCCCCCAGATTAAAAGTGCTTCCGCCGCCCTTGAACATGCTGCATGATCACACGCACAGAGTGTGTCAGTTGGACTTGACTTGCTGTTTTTTGCATCAATCAGCATCAATAAACAAGTTTAAAAGAACTTACTGTTGTTAGTTACATTTTCAGCATTAACCCTATAAGCATAACCACCCCTATAGCAACCCATCAAACTCACAAAGGAATTTTTGGTTGAATGTTATTTTGTTCAATTAGAGTTGGCATGGATTGAGGACTACTCCAGTAAACTGATAAGGGTTTACAGTTAACATGAGATAACCCCTCATAATCAGAGTCTGTCCATAAATTTTTGAGTTGAATTACCATAACAATGGTTGATTCTGCTTAGGGTGAGGAAATTCGAATAAGAGTAGGGGTATTTTATTGACAAAAAGAAAAGCAAAGTGAGAGACACCACCTTCTACTGTTCTGCTTTATTAAAACAGCCGCCAGGACCTGGGACAGATATTGTTTCATGATGTTCATTCTTTTTGGCCTTGTTGCCCTTCATAAGGATGCAAGTTGGCCTTGGTGCCTTACCTCATGGCCTTGGTGCCCTTTAAAATTTTGCCCCATTCAAGGCCAAAGTGGCCTTGCCCTAAAAATTGTGAAATTTGAGGCCTGACATTAGCCAGTATGTGAAACAGGGGACGATTTGATAGTACTATGAGAATTTCATTGCCGGAAAAAGGTCCTTATAAGGAGAACAAAACTGAATCTATAAGAGCTAATTAACAACCACTAAACTACACTGTGTAGAATCTTTGTCTGGTGTTCCTACGAAGAATTTTTAACTCCCGGTGAAGAAAATAATTTATAGCAAGGGCTAAAGAAAGTAAGTCTTGAATGATAACTTTTAAGCTTTCTTTGAGTCTGTTCTTCAGCACAGTTGAAAGATTTTTTTTGTCTTGTTTACAAAGTAGACTTCTTGTTTCAAACCTTTGTTTTTTCGATCTGGCAATTTTATTTTATTTGACAATATCATGTGACTTTCATCGCCTAATATGAAGTTTGCCACATGACTTTGATGTTTTTACACCCATGAATCAGACAATATCGAGGATTCTAACAACGTTCTTTAATACTGCCCTCTCACCTCATCCCGGAGGTAATTCAAGGTCTTCAACTGTTCATCTCTGGTATCTTCATCCTTGGCAAAGTCAAAGTAGCCCACGCCATGAGTACGGACCTCTGCAGATCAAAATAAAAATCAACAACCTATCATTGTATACCTATAGATGCAACATTACATATTACATAATACCTCTTACAGGTTTCAAGCACCATGTTATTGCATCAAGCTCT
>KN882471.1:182394-194202 GCA_000934455.1 Apostichopus parvimensis | reverse complement strand
TTTCAAGCACCATGTTCTTGCATTCAAGCCCTTCCAGTTTCAAGCACCATATTATTGCATTTAAGCTCTTCCAGTTTCAAGCACTATGTGATTGCATTCAAGCTCTTCGAGTTTCAAGTACCATGTTATTGCAATAAAGCTCTTCCAGTTTCAAGCACCATGTTATTGCATTCAAGCTCTTCCAGTTTCAAGCACCATGTTATTGCATTCAAGCTCTTCCAGTTTTCAAGCACCATATTATTGCATTCAAGCTCTTCCAGGTTTCAAGCACCATGTTATTGCAAACAAGCACTTCCAGTTTCAAGCACCATGTTATTGCAAACAAGCTCTTCCAGTTTCACGCACCATGTTATTGCAATAAAGCTCTTCCAGTTTCAAGAACCATGTTATTTCAATCAAGAAATACTGTACAATTACCAGTAGCCTCTGCAATGCTAACTTTAATGCTTTAATAAAAAATAAGTTTCCCAGCTTTGAATTTGTTACATTGGGTCTACAGAAATGGACTTTCTGAATTGTACAAATATATAATTTATGTCAATAACGTTGTACACCAAGACAGGTTATGAAACTGGAGGCGGTGTAGGGAGGGGGGGGGGGGGAAGGGAGAATGGCGACGTGGGAAAGATGAAATGATAAATACTGCCCTCCTTGAATTTAAGTTATCATCAATAAAATTATGGAAAAATTAAAAAAATGGAAATAAGTCACCAGACTTCTGACATAGTACTAAATGTTTCAAGAAGATTGAGAAAAAAGTGAAAAATCTTTGAAAATGAGGACTTCTATCCATCTTTGGAATCTCTGATATTGTCTAAACTTATAAAGCTGATTCTAAGAAAACTGTTTCAAGAAGATTGAGAAAAAGGTTAAAACTCTTTCCCTCCATCTTGGAAGTTCTGATATTTTTTAGGCTGATTTCTAAAGACTGACCTATTGGATGACAGACTTACCATCGAATCGGACATTTTGATAGTGGATGGAGGACTGTCCCCGATCCAGAAGATCTTCTTGTTCTTGCTCCCATTTCTTCCTCATCCTCTCGCGATACATGTCGGAGGACATCATTTCTGGCATGTCGCCATCATCGGTTCTTGCCTCATCTACGGATTCCTCTCTACCGATGCAACATAGAAAATTTAAAATTTAAAATTAAAAAAAAAAAAAAAAAAAAAAAAAATGAAAATTCAAATCTAGTGTAAAATGATAAACTGCATCGTTTAAGTCTCATCAACATCATTTTTCAACTTTTAGATCATTAACTATTCATTTTTTGAAAAGATTTGGCAAATTTTTCAAATTTTCTTGACAAATGATAACAATAACAGCAAATATATCACAACTGTTTAGATTCTAAACATTGAGCATCACGATATGATGATCACAGCAAATAACAAATCATTTTTAAACAATCATTTTTAAATCAACAAACATTTAAATCAACAAACATCAATCAAACAATCATTTTTAAACAATCATAAACAATCATTTTTAAAGCATTCTTGATAATTTTACCTGACTTTCAGAATTTTACATCATTGTGTAATATGCACACTATTATTAATATTATCTTCATTATATTATTTGAATTTGTCTTATGTGGTTCTCAGTTGGTACCAGAGATGCCACCCCCCACACCCTACCCCCTGGCCTCTTTCAAAAAGAAGAGAAACAAATCCCCATAATTGTATCATACAGGTGATACACAGACTTTCACAGCACTATGCTGTATTTTGAAAATATGCAAAACCATTCAGTAGCAAAAATTAGGAAAAATTGGTCATATCGATGAAAAGTAGCAATTAATAGGATGGAGAGTCAAAAATGCAGGCAAAATGTAGGGAAAAAATAGTATTGGTAGACAGTTTGCTTATGAATTCCATATTGAAATTTTACTTTGAAACTTACTTAAATTTCTCCGGATTTAGATCTTTGTCCAGCTTGATAAGTCTTGGTAAATCTTTCTTCATACATCTCCTGGATCTGCCCAGAGTATCGGTGTAGTCAACCCTGCCAGGGGAAAGAGATAAATATTAGAGAGACTGATGTGGAAAGGTAAAGGTGTGAAGGGATAGAAGGGGTGGGGTGGGGGTGTGCGGTGGGGTTTAACAGTGACAGGTGAAAAAGAGATATGAGTGAGACCAAAGTGAAGGAGGGTGTAGCAGGAGGGATGGGTCAACCCTGCCAAATGCAAGAGATATATATTAAGAGAGACTGATGTAGAAGGGTAAAGGTGTGAAGGGCAGAAGGGGTGGGGTGGCCCTGGGTGGGGTGGGGTGATGGTGGAGGGTTTAACAATGACATGTGAACAAGAGATATGAGTGAGACCAATGTGAAAGGAGGGTGTACCGGGAGGGAAGGGTCAACCCTGCCAGGTGCAAGAGCTATATATTAGAGAGACTGATGTAGAAGGGTAAAAGTGTGAAGAGCAGAAGGGGTGGGAAGGTGGCTTTAAGCTTGTATGATGAAAAACAGAGGAGGGACAGGAGAGGGGGAGAGGAGGGGGCAGGAGAAAAGACCAAAAAGGGGGGGTCAACCCTGGAAGACAAAAGAGATATATTACAGAAACTGATGTGAAAGGAAGGGGTGCAGGGCAGAAGGGGTAAGGTCGAGGGGGTTGGGGTGAAGGTGGGGGAGGTTTAACCTTGTGAGGTGCAAAAGATATATAGATAGACTAATGTGGCAGGGGGGCAGGTAGGGAACCAGAAGGGGGAGAGGTCAACCCTACCAGGTGCAATAGATGTATATTAGAGAGACTGTTGGGGAATGGCAAAGGGATGAATGGCAAAAAGGGTGGGATGGGGGGGGGGGGGGGTGGAGAAGTTTAACCTTTATGAGGTGCAAAAGAGATATTACAGAGACCAATGTGAAAGGAGGGGTGTAGCAGGTGGGAAGTGCAGGACTACTATGGATGAATTTATGTACAATGTAAACTTTAATTGAAATTAGACATGCACAATCAGTCCAGTTTGCTTAAATTGTATATAATTTTTTTTATTATATTTGACAAATAAGTGAAATAACCCTATAAATATATGAGGCTCATCAATTAAAGTGACTGGGGTACCCAGCCTAGCACACAGTCCCTTAGGTTAGGTTCTCAGACGCTACACATAAATCCATAGGAAAACATAATACAGTACATCTACATGGCATCTATCAACAAGTTTGCAATGAAATATACTTTTTTTTTCAAGGCCAAATGGTGTTGAATAAAACCATCCAAAGGTACTTTTTGTTAATAAAAAAATTAAAATAACATGATTTGGTTCAGTTATGAATTTATAAAGCAATGAATTAACATGAATGTTAACGCCTGCAGTAAGTAGTGGATAATAATTTGTCGAGCCTTAAAGCAGCTTGCCAAACATTTATCATATGTTATGTGCTGAATATCTTGAAACACCTTAATATCTACAGAAACAACAATTGTTCCAGTTTTCATGGACTATGAAATGTAATGACAAAAAAGTTTGCCTAAAGTCATGCAGTAAAACCCTTCCTTTCTAACGAGACAAGGATTACCTTACTTTTAGACCTTAGAGCAGCAGGCTAGATATACCTTGAGAGTTTGTCATACAATTGATCAATAGCTTAAATAATTCAATAATATTTAAGGAAATTCTTTCCGCATATTGTTTGATTCCTTACCATTCTTCTTCTGGGTTTTCTGGAGCAGGGATTTCACTCTCTGGAGTCAAGATGTCATCTTCTTCATCACTGCTGAGTTGATGACCGAGTTTATTCCCCCAGCTGTCACTTTTCATGACTTTATCCAACTGTTTCTTCTCAAAGTCAACAAGAAACAGACCATTGGTCTCCTCGTCTATAACCGAATGAATCCGGAATATTAATGGTAGTTCATAAATATCAGGATACATACTTTTTAGGAAACCTTTCTAATTCTATCAAAATATTTATATAGAGATATTAAAATCATAGTAAATGAAAGCAAAAAAGAAATTAAGAAATAAAAACTAAGTGGAAAGTTATAAACAATTTGAAAGGAGCAAAATAAGCTTTGGCAAGGACCGGATTTGAACCCACGGCCCACCTACTAAGCTATACATCCCTATGTTGGACGGTGGCAATCCCTATATATAAGCATTTCTATGCTGGGGTGGCCAGCCAGAAGTCACAGCATTTTGCATAACCCCAAAGCAAAGAAATGGATCACCACAGGACTTCCAATGTTCAAAATCAAACTGATCAAAACGATCAATATGATCCCAAGGTCACTAATTACAATATATTTAAATTTCTAATTTTGGTTGGTATAAAAGTGCAAACATTTCTGTGAAAAACAAGAGAAACAAATATTCTGTAACTTCGGGTTTTGCATAACCAATATATATATTTGGTTACTAGATTAATGTTATAACTGTGCATATTATTCAATATGGTATAAATGGGAGTTTATAGTGTCATGCAAGAGAGTCTACCTAGCATAGCATTCCTTGAAGGCATCTACATATAAAAACTACCCAAATGCTTGACCAATATAAACAAATTAGGTTATTGGACCAGTGCTATAACTGTAAGTCTTGTTGATGTTGTGAGAGAGGCATTTTAAATAGCCTACCTTGCTTATCAAATGACCTCTTTTGTCACACACACACAATTTTTAAAATTTTACTATCACTACTTGGCAATCAGCACAACAAGAATAGATGCAGTTGGAACAATGGTGCATATGTGCACGGTCATCTGGCAATGGGGGGGGGGGGGAGGGGAGGCAAACATTATCGTCTACCTGGCTTAAGTTATAGAATTCTTTGTGACCACTTTGAAAAAATGAATAAGAGGAGATTCATGATGTTAAATACCTGGTATAGAATTTCCCGAGGTCATTTGCTCATAGAGCTTGGCCTTTGCTTCCAGCATTGATCGAGATTTGTCCAGTTCATCTCTCTCTTTCTGTAATTCTTCTAAGTCTCTCTCGACGTGACCCCCAGCACGTTTCTTCTTTTTACTCCAGATGGACCCAGACTTCTCATTAAAATGCGAATAAAAATAAAAATTCAAACAAGTCATTAAAATAAAAAAATGATTTAAAGGACACAATGGTCAAGAAATTATTAAACAAAATCAATGTTGTCTGAATGAAATATGAAAGTGGAACTTGATCTGATTTGATTTCAAAGTTATCCATATGCTCTCAATAAAAATATTAAGTACATCAAATGTCAAAGTGTACAAAAGAAAGTAAAGGCTAAAAAAGGCTAAAACGGGGGATAGAAAGCAGGAAATAGAAAATTTCATACAAAAAATTTAAAAATTAATACACCTAACAATTACAAGGATTGTTAAAATTTTTAATACACTCTGGTAGAATAATCAACAAGAGCTAAATTATTACCAACTATACAAGACATAATCAACTTCTTAATGAGATTAACAACATTAACATTTACATTTACTTTTCTAGGTAACTCTGTGACATTGTAATGTCGTCTAAGAACTTACGAAATTCTTCTTTCAGAATGAGAACAAACACACAGATACACAAACAGGTCTGACTTACTTTAGAAGACAAAGATGGTTTAATAGAAGAGGATGCTCTCCCAAGCTTCTCCCTCTTAAATTCTTCTTGTTTCCGAAGTAGCTCAGCTTTTAAACCCACGAGCTGAATCAGAAAAAAATTAATTCACATTAATGTACATTAAATGTCATACGATATGAATGGCTTTAATGTATCCTCACCAGTTAAAAACTAAAGTTTAATGCTTCTTTAAGGTTTAACTAATTAATGGCATGTGTGCAATAACCCCCCCTCCTCCCAAGAAAAAAATACCATCGTCATAGTGCAAGTTAATGTAAAATGAAAATGATCAGTTAAACATGCCTACTATTTAAATGAATATTCATTAAGTGCTAGTATTTTATTTATGATCATAATACTGCACTGGCATAGTAGGCCTATACTGTAAACTACTTGGAGTCTATGATTAAATTATAAAAAAATAATTGGTTACATTAATTTTCTTAAAATATTTTAAAGTTACAAAACTGCACATGAAAATAATTTTCAACATTTGCACACTTGCTATCATTCTACACTGTAGAGTGAATTTCTGAGAAATAATGGAAGTCAAAGTAATAATGTCTTAAAAATAAATTAACATTTGAGACAAAATTTGTTTCTTTATGAAGCATTTCTCACCGATGATGAATTTACTGCAATCTTCCTCCTTTTGTCCATCTTTTTAATTTGCAGCAGCGACTTTCTAGACTCAGCCTGTTAGTATTCAAGAAACGTAAATATTAAAGCAAACAATGTGTTATACTGTATGGTAGCTGGTTTGAAAAACCGACTAAGGTACCTTTTATAGGCATTGAAGACTCGCACCAAACCGCGTTCGGCCATCTGATAAAGTTAACCTTCCATTGCTGGCAAGTGACGTTTTGTTCATGTCGCTACAAAATGCAGACAGTAGGCTACAGTAATGAAACGTGATACCTAATTTTTATCTTTAGCTGGACCTGAGATATCCATCGCTGTATTGTTTGTACACTGTGCTGTGGGTACTGACCGCAGCTGTATGTACTGACTGTACACTAGTGTCTGATTACCGACGGTAGCAAGCTGTGTGTGTGTATTTTCTGGGATCAAGATGGTGTCTAACACTTCTGTTACATCTCATTCGAAACTAGGTCAGATTACCGGCATTAGACGTTTCTTTTTGCGCGAGTCTTCACACCCTTTAACTGTATATCCAAAACATTATTAAAGTCACCCAAGAAAGAACTTGAGCACAAAAACACCATGACTATCCGCTCTCAACCCCAGTCCCCTTACATCGAGACTGTGACTGTGTGATCATTGTCAGATGTGTATCACAAATCCGTTAGAAGGGAACAGATTCTACACATGATCTTAACCCAAAGACCAAGAAGCGACTACTTTATAAGGCACGTTGACACAAGGCCTACAGTCCTGACGTAAGAAAACTTCAACCAGAATGAATAAACACAGGTGACAGATAAGATTGTAGGTTCAGAAATTGTATTCAACTTTTATGTTGTTGTATTACAATACGCTATTCAATGTATGTATGCTGTTGTTTTATCTGTGTTAGCCCAAGTATCACTACAGTAGGTAAGCTGCACTTAGCTGTTCCAATTAGGCTTACGCCTGCTTTCGTTACGGTTTTGTAGATTGAAAAATTGGTTATAATTTGACTAACGAACACATAAACTAAACTAGGCCTACAGACTAGTAGTAGCATGGACACTTCGAAGTTCGAACACCTAAGATTTAAACACCCTAAAACTATAACTTCCTTTTAGAGACAAATATGTAAGTACTTGCTAGCACACAGGTTATTTTGGAGAGAAAATAACTGTAGCTTCGTAGTTTCGTGAAATTGGCTCTTGCTGTAGGTTATCAGGGTGAAATCGTGCATTTCTTAGGGGTGTCCGAACTTCGCAGTGTTCCGAACTTCGCAATACTGACTATACTCCTATCACTCATTGCAATTACATATGTAGCCTATAAGTTAAACACATTACGCAAATTTGGGGACATGTGAATTTCCCGTATACCTCTCTCGTTTGGCATACACTTAAGCTAGATTATAAATCAAAATAAACTACTAGTACTAGTACTGAAGACAGGGAAGTCAACAAACCTAGGCCGTAATCTACGATGTTGAACTTGAAGGCTTACGAAACCATTCCGCGTTAATTACTATGGGTATGGGTTCCGCTACGACTTTGTGATTGCGGCAGGAATCATGAGTTCAGACCAAACACATTGAAGGCAAGCGATTTAATTTGATAGACTAGACGCAATGATTTCTTACACATTAATAGGAATACACAAAACTTAGATGGTAACATTGATGTTGGGTAGAAGTAGCAGCAAGGAACGAGAATAGGTACGAAATTAACAGAGTCCGAGACAGCCTACTGTGTTAAATGGCATGGAACGCCGTTCACAATAATATTTATTCAATCTTTGTGGGAGCTGGCGTTAACTAGAGCTAATGGACATAAAAAGTACCCCCCCCCCCCCTCCAGGAAGTGCACCTTCTTACATCCAGCAATCTACTTCAGAATCATTCGTTCCTACTTGATAAATATCAACTAAATACTCCAAGTTTCCAGACAAAAATCAAACAAATCAACAGGAGATAATTTGATAAGCCTTTATTTCAACGTGGAATTTACATCAAATTCAATACAAAATCAATGTTAATCCAACAATTAAGGATATGTCATCCTAACTGACATCATTATAATGTAAAGACATGATGAACAAAATCACCCAAAATTTACAAAAACATTTCCTGGTTTTTCATATTCCTTCACAAAAGTACTTGAATTTAGTACTTTTGTTTTCCAGTTTACCTTCAATCATTCCAAAAAATTGTGTCAGCATGCAAATATTGTTTCTAAATTATTTAAAAAAATTCTTGCTTTAGCTATAAACATTGACACACCTTTCAATAACCAATAATTCTTACATTTATCTTGAAAATGTGAATACAGGAACACAGGTAGAGGCAATTATTCACTTCCTGACAGCACTGTGACATCACAACTGTCACATAACTTCTGTGACATCACAAATTGAACAAAATGGCAGGCACTTTCTTTCCCTGTCATATAATTTATGCTTTAATATCTAATCTTGAAATAAAGAAAATGATTTTATTAGACATTTGGAACATTTTTCATGGTACATATCGCCACCAAAAAAAATAAAAAAATAATGATAAACTAAAAAAAAGGTAAGAAGAATGTTTTGCTTTTACCTCAAAAATAATAAACAGATTCCAGTTATAACTGAAAGACATTGAAAAAGTAAAACACTAAGAAGAAGAAGCAAACTTACATTCTTTCGTACTTTAAACTAGTATAATATTTCACTAAGAATTATAATAATTGTATGATACTCTTATCTCTGCTTCATGCACATAATAGCATAATTAAGACGATATAATTTGATTTGCATAAAAGCTATAAAAGGCATCATAATAAAACTCTTGTTCTCCTCTATCATCATTGCATTAGTAAAAAGATATCTTTGGCAAAAAATGAAATTACCGTAAGCTATAAAGAAAAGCATACATTGCATTGAAACCCATTAGGGAAAGCACAAATCAAGGTTCAACTACGTCTATAGCAATGAAATATAGGAGTACACTGGTGGCATATAATGTCATATTTATATGGAAGAGAAAATATTCTACACTGTTAGCTGCAAACCCCATTTCAATATCTTTGCCCGTACATCAAGAATTGGTTGATTCAACTTGATTGAAATGTAACCTATGTTGACTGACTTTACCTGGTCGTTTTTGATTTGGACCTTGAAATACGATTTTTTGAAATATGATACATTTGAATATGTTTGTTTAGTTCTGAATGTTCTCGTCATTTCAGTGTGGAATATTTAGCCCTTTCACGAAGGTGTCAAAATGTCACCAAAATATCCCTCGTTCATCCCATTTTACAATCGATGGATCTGTTGATCAATCAATTAATTGATAAATCAATCAACCAATCAATCAGTTGACCTTCACTCTATCGATTGATTGATCGATTAATCATTTCAATTAATTCGTCGATCGATCAATCCACATAAATAAATTCAACGATTCAAAACTCAATGATCAAAACTCAAAGACAAGATTTGCAAGAGAAAGAAATAAGGCACTTTTTATGAAATTAAAGGAGAACGTGTACAACTGCCGGCTGTGACCTTGATATTCTGTACAATCATTTAATCAACAGTTAACAGTGAGGAATACTCCTTTAAGGCCAAAGTGCTGATATGACTTTTCTGTATATATATCAATCATCGAAGGTTAAAGTGATACAGCACATAATATTAAGCAATTATTTATATATGACCTCATGGCATTATTACACACATTGTTGTTGCTAGGCAACAGACAAATCATGAATTATTTAAATAGTAAGATTACAGAGTAACAATACAGGATACAAGTAATAAATTCATCATTTTAAAGGATATGATATACATGCATATGACACAGTATAAACAATTTTGACATTAATAACATTAAGCTTAGGATTAAGCCGAAACATTAAGCTTAGGATTTTCGAGGCTTTTTTACAGAGTATTTTTTTGTACAATTGCGAACTGTGGGGTACAACGAAGGATCTTGATCGCAAAATTGACACTTTTCAAAAGAGACTACTTCGTAATATTCTCAACATTAGATGGACCAAAAACAATTGGTTATCAAACGATGAGCTCTACAATGAAACCAACTAAACACCTTGGTCATCCATAGTCGCACATAGAAGATTGAGATTTTTCGGTCATGTAGCAAGACTCCAGGAGGACGCTCCAGCAAAGGTTGCTTTAAGAGAAGCATTGAGGCATACTGCTAAACCAGTAGTAAGGCCCTTGACTACCTTGCTTGAAAAAATAAAGTCACTTTTAAGGACGTTAACATTAACAATTTCGAGGAAGCAATAAACCTTGCACAAGATCGTGATACGTGGCGGAGGTTAATCACTGAGCATGTCGGGTAGACAAGACTCAACTTACTACTACGACTACTAAACAATTTTGACAAGTAAACCTGTAAGAGAACAGGGGAAGGAGGTAAGGAAGGGGTGCATGGGCATAACTAGACTACTCTTTTCTATAAACAAAATGAATAAAACTTTCCTGACATTATTTCTTTGGGAAGGGTACGGGCAGAAAAAATATTGGGGGAGCGGGAACTAGTTCTTTGGTCTTCCATAGCTGAAGGGTAGGAGAAGGATGGGGAAGAAGAAATTCATACGGCTCCAACCACAACATGTGTACACTCCTATACGTCAACAACAGCACCTGTACATTAAAATCACCTAAATTAAATAGAAAATTAGAAAAAATATATAAAGATACAATAATTTATTTATAGTTTGAACCCACCACCCCCACACCAAAAAAGAATAAAAATTGTCAAATGAATAATATTACAATTATTTTGAGGATTTCATTAATTTTTACTGTACACTAGCCTACATATACTTTTATACATTCTGACTTAAGGTTTTGATCATGCTTAGTATGTTAACCTTTGTTGTGATATATTTTAAACATTTGAGGTCGTTGACAAGATAAGCTTGTAATTGGAAAGAAAAACATCTTCAGAAAAAGGCACAGTAGTTAAAAAAAAAGGCAACATTTAGCTGAAAATGCAACTATTTCGGTTTCTTGGACTAAATTAAAAAATCCCATGATAATTAAATTCATGCAATATATTAAAAGTTACAAGTTTCAGTCACATTTACATCAAAATTGTAAACCAGAAAATTATATTATTTTAAAGCAGTATTTAACAATTTCTACTGTTCAGTTGTAACGGTACATCATTCTAATCAAACAGTTCAGATAAACATCTGTGACAGTGTGCAATTAATTCTACTACTTGTTGGTCAAATACTTAAACGAATAGTGCAGGTAAAAATTCATTTTTGATATGTTACAGAGGAACATAATCTAAGCATTTTAGTGAAATTTGCATTCAATTCCTATGTACTGTTTTTTAAATATTGACAGTTGAAGTTATCTGATATTCTACCAAAAGTGAACTTGAAGCAAACAGGTGTGATGTCATAGTTGCACACTGACAAATAATGTTTTGTTTTTTCATTATTTTTCAGTCTATTGATTTGACCTTGGATTGGATAGGGTTTACTAGTTTGTCTAAAGGGGATGTGATGTTTACAAAATACCAATACTTATGGTACATTCACATTATGGATGCATCCAATTGTGGAGTATAAAATTAGACGTAAATTTTAAAGGACAACAAAACATTATTTATCAGTGTGCAA
>KN882471.1:147863-161608 GCA_000934455.1 Apostichopus parvimensis | reverse complement strand
TTATAAAGTGCCGTTCTATGGTGATACACTGCGAATGAAAGCGAGCTTTCATTCTCGCCCCTCAAATACCGGGATAGTAAGTCACTCCTTTAACTGGTTTATTTATAACCGGTTTATTAACGATGTTTTCTGGATTGCTAAAGCACCGGCTGGGATGTTATCACTCCTTTAAGTTAGTTAAACATAACTGGATACCCAGTCTGGCATTTAATCATGACATCATATTGTTATGCGGGTGTTTCATTCAGTCACAGACGATTACTTCTCGCTCGGTGTTAACATATCCGATTTATGTCCGGTTTTCCTGTTTAATGAAATATCGTATCGAGTCCAAGCATCTGGAAACGAAATAAAAAATATAACATATAAGAACATGCACTCGAATTGTGGAAAATTGTAAGGCAGACATTTCAAATAGTTGGATCATAAGATCAGCTTGAAATGTTTGTACATGCACACCGACGGTGGCACGGAATAGTGTAGGCTATAGGCTAGTTGCATAAGGCATGCAGTACTCCAGGGTTACACTGCATGGTTAACCGGCATACGGGCTCGAAGGCACTAGGCCTACATCGCTGGGTTCGACACTCTGGTGGCGTCCCCTTGTTGACCGATTTTCTATTGGTCGCAAAAGGTGTTAGTTGTATCCGAGACGCCAAAGGCACCCATCATTGTTCAAGGCCTTAGCGCAAACTTTTTGGAACACTGGGCCGATAGCGATTGAAGCCCCAATCTTCTCCTTTCGTCCGTCTTAAATACAGGTAAATTGGCTATTATGGGATAAGGCGGTGTTGCCGAAGAGAAGGGGCATCAGTGGCCCTCAGATCTGACTGGGACTGGTCAAAACATCCAACGAGGGGCTCTGCACTCGGAGTCCTCTCCCATCATCGGAACCATACCTTACCACACTCCATTGCACCTTTTATCATATTTCAAAGCCCCCCGAAGAAGCTCTCTTCCTCAATATGTACATTTTACAATGTATGTTATGTTATGTTGCCACGAATGTTACGTAATGTTGCCATTTCGTTTCGGATCCACAAAACGGATACACCGAGAGGTATGATAGATAGGTGGAGCAAAACAAATCATGAGTATAGAGCAAACGTGCTGCAGAGCAATTAACAATTTCCTTTTTCAAATGCAAGCTAGTAAATAGAATCCACGCAGTAGACTATACAAACCAAGATACCATGTAGGCCTATACATAACACCGTTAAAATGATAACATTATTATGAAGAGAGGAAAATTATGATTTTTACTTCTATGAAAAGTAACTCCGACCAACCTTTATGCCAAACGCCAGTATGAGGACAACCAGTGCATATTTCAAGAGTTTCAGCATCTTCAGCTCAGATGCAGAAGCTGTCCTCATCAAGAATCCCGAGATTTTCTCCTTAGTCGGGGAGTAAGGAGGATAGCGGATTCTATCAAAGCAAAAAAAAAAAAAAAAAATTTAAAGTAAGCATGTAAGCCACGATTAAAAGTTACTAAATAATGCTAGAAATTCAAATAATGGTTACTCGATCTTAAAGTGTCAATTTTAAACCACCTTATCAATGTAATGTACAATTGAAAATTCTTATCAGTAGACACTCCTAGAACAACTTGGATTGATTTGAGATGTCATGATCCTCAAAGAAACGCCAACGCAATTTTGAGAACACTAAAATGTAGGACCAATACTTGTGCAGTGATATTACAAGTCCCTCCCATAGAGAAATATACTGGATATATGCCGATCTTTTACCATAGTTAAACACGACGCCAACCTATTATCGAATGGTATAGTCCAAATAAAACAGACCGGCGACGAGTGAGACTTGATACGATATATCTAAAAGTCACTTGCATATTATCCAGACAAAACCATCTGTGGTAGGGATGGGATTTAAAAAGTTGCAGAATGTCTAAGTAGTTTCAGCACAACATGTCGTAATGATAAGTTTTTAATCACGTGATACATTTGCACACGAGACTTGGGCGTCGTGCATGTAGGGGTGTGATTATAACAAGTAGCCACCCCCATTAGACTTACCCCATTGTGATTTCACTCTGCTTCGGCGAAGGATCCACAACGCACGACTTCTTGTGGGAGAAAGTATCAATTGAAAACTTTCCATGGTACGACCCCATTCCGCTGTTTCCCACTCCGCCGAAGGGAAGGACATTGGCTGTGAACACAAGAATATTGATTTGAATTGCAAAGACGGATAAGCCTGAGCAAACTCTTGCTGATATTATTCGTGAGGCTTTTCTTGACCAAACAACTAACACAGATGTATAAGGCGGTAGATGGGATAGGGGAATGGTGGGGCAGGGGGGGGGGAATAATTCTGAAACTAATGTATCTGCAAAGTCCTTCAGAGGCTGAATACGACTAACTGAAGGTACTAATGAAGATCTTACCCAATGCGTGAACCAGCGTCTCGTTAACCGTGATATTCCCGCTGGAGGTCTCAGCCAAGAACCGTTTGTTAATGCTCTTATCATTTGAGAATACGTACAGTGCCAATGGCTTTTCCCTGTGTATGAAAGGAGTATGCAATAGTATAGGTAAGTATGAACATTATAGGACAGAAGGAGGGGCTTTGAGGCTTTGTAATATATGCATAATGTATGTAGGCCAAACATCTTTCAAAGGGGAGAAGAGGAGGAGGGGAGGAGGTAGGGGTGGGCGAAGGGGTGGGCGAGAGGTGTACAACTTAATGGTTTCAAAGGGAGGTATATGGAACTGATTTCAATTCAATTTCTTATGGGTGAGGGACTGTTACAAGAAGCCCACCAATATTGCCCTTATTTTGCGTGAACTTTGGGAGAAATATTCACAATGATGTTCATACACATAACAGGATGTTTTAGTATAAATATACATCAAAATGCAAGTACATAACGTTACCTGGAGTTAATGATTCGAATCGCCTCGTCTGCGCTCCGCACGGTAAAAATCGGTAGCAAGGGCCCAAAGATCTGTGAATTTTACCAATCACAATAAGTTGCATTGATCATTCAGTTTGTAAACAGAATTTGTGAATAATGAATGTATTAACTTAGTAGCAAATTCGTAGTTCGAATGCACAAATGCGTAGGCTATATCAGTACAATGTGATATAATGATAACTTAATGGAAATATAAATTACTTCTCGCTTACCTTGAAGGCAAAGGGATGCTATTTTGTTCGTTACCGTGTTCCACTAACCCCGATCGACTTATATAGATAAACATTGATAGGGTATGTAAAATATGATTATTTAACCTTTAACCTTTAAACTGAATGATTAAAATTTATTAATTTTCCATATTTCGGTTTAGAATTTTTTTATGGTTGATTTCTTAACTTATTTTCTGTGTTCACATATTTCGATTTTTTTAAATTATTTTCGATTTATTTAGTTTTTTTTTTAACAGAAGCAAGTGACGTCACTCACCTCTTCACCCATGACGGCGTCGTCAAAGGTAACGTTATCGATGAGGGTGGGTTCGATATACCTCTGACTCCGGTCAGAGCTGCCACCGAATACCACCTTCTGTTCACACTGCTTTAGCATACCTTGAATACGACTGAAATTTAATATAACGAAAGTATATTATTTGTTTTTACAACGTTTCTGAATTTTCTTTAAAAACATATTCTGATGTTACAGTCTGATGTTATGTTTTATGGGCATTACAAGTGGCAGGGACACCAACGATACCGTCGGGCGTCTGTTAATTGAGCCTACTTGGTTTGCCATGTTCCCTTAGACTCTTCATCACAAACTTTAAATGTATAAATGAATATTCGACGTTTAGTTTTACAACTGAAAAGTTTCAACTTTTTGAAACATCTCATTCTTCACAATAATATTTATATATATATATATTTTTTTACAGAATTCTTATCATTTATATTATGACGTCATTACATACTCAAAGTGTCTTTCGTTAACGATTCTTCCGTAGTCGGGTGATGCCTTGATGTCGTTGCCATAGAAACTCGTCAGGTTGTTTTTGATCTCTGATACGAGTTTGTCTTTCAAATTGGCGTGGCATAGGATGTAATCTGGAGCAATACAAGTCTGCCCTGCGTTCATGAACTTTCCCCACGTAATTCTCCTACTAGCTGCCTTAACATCTGCTGTTTGATCTATGTACGCAGGACTGTTGAAGAAACACAATTCTATTATAATTGAGTTCTGCAATAACTCCTGGCTCATAATGTACTGCGTCAAGTATGTTTAATCTTTGGTGCTCCTTTAAGACTAACTTGGAGATGACGTCCCCTCCTCACTCCTAGATGTTAATATTCATCTATTGGTTTATAATTTCTAATAACTCAACAAAAAACATTTCCCTCTACATATGTACATCATACCACATTTGGATAACATTTAACATCAGTTGTCATTAACAAATTTGTAAAACATTGTAGAGATGTCATCTGAAAGTCCATAAACTCTTATAACTAGTTTTTCTACTGCTTTTTGTATTGCATCTAAGGATCTGACCTAATTGTCTGTGTGTTAGACTCAATTGTCCAGCCGCATTAATTGATGAGTCTCGTATGTTCAAAAGGGTGACTCATCGTTTATGACGGATATTTGTTTGTTTATTTGCTTTTCAGCTAAAATGTTCAGTTTGTATCTATAATTCAGCAAGAAGTACCGAACGTTGTTGCACACTATGGACGATTTGTAAATTATTTACCATTTTCCACCGAGTTCAAGGGTCACAGGAGTTAGGTTCTCCGCAGCCGCTCTCATAATGATCTTGGCGACATTGCATCCTCCGGTGTACATGATATGATCAAATCTTTGCTTGAGCAAGGCCTGGGCGACGTCGGCACTTCCGTTCACCACTGGGAAACATTCCTATGTGAAGAACATTTTACAAGAATATATTTCGAGATTATGATCAAGATTATGGAAATTCAAATCTGGAGAAATCTGGAGTCAGAACAATGTTCACTGGTATTTAGTTTCAGTGTTTGACGGCATCACGTTAGGATTAAAATTATTGCTTTAATTTTTTTGAACGATTTCGGAGTTCCGTCTAGGTGCCGAGAGCCTTGCAAGTAATAAATATTCATAGCCATGTAGCTTCAAATCAGTGACGTCATAAGTTACGTCATAATATTCCGTGATCTTACCGGATCAAGATACCTTGGGAGGGTCTTTTGCAGGAATTCCGCACAAGCAGGGGACAGCTCCGATGGCTTAAGAACGACAGCGTTACCTTCAGATAAAGAAAAATGACAATTTTAAAATAAATCATTTTTTAAAAGTTCATACTTATCTAAAAAAAAAGATTGGTAGTTGTAAACATAACTTGTATTGCAACTAAAGCTTGACGGGCGAAATAAATATAAAAAAGATTCCCCAAAAACTTGGGTTCTCTAATAGCCGTGTGTTTTAAGAAACGTAATAGTTTACAGATATTGAAAGCTGAGTGAGGGGGAGGGGAGAGATGTACATATTGCATGAATATCACACCCAACTTAAATGAACACAAATCGTTACATCTAACAAAGTACTGGAAGACCTTCACGGAATAGTTGGTGCAGTTACCATGGTGATACATAGGAAACCGTAAAGTCAGTCAAGAATCAGTCAGATTCCATAGGCTTAGTGATTGTTGTGCACGGATTTGTGCGTAGCTTAAGGCTATCCCACAAAGCGCGCTGTATTTCATTGACAAAATGATTGTGCTCGTGCACTTTTAGTGATATGTATGAAGTTTCCACATGCACATGTTAACGGTAGTTTACTACGTGTTAACGTTAGTATGATTTCTTTTCACGCTTATGTCATCATTTGTCGATCAGAAAGACCGCTTACGTGATGACATCTAATAACATGTAAACTCTGGTTCGTCTAGTCTATGTAAACTAGGGTTCGTCTAGTCTATGTAATCTAGGGTTCGTCTAGTCTATGTTAACTAGGGTTCGTCCAGTCTATGTAAAATAGGGTTCGCCCAGTCTATGTAAACCAGGGTTCGTCTAGTCTATGTTAACCAGGGTTCGTCTATAGTCTATGTAAACTAGGGTTCGTCTAGTTTATGTAAAATAGGGTTCGTCTAGCCTATGTAAACTAAGGTTCGTCTAGTCTATGTAAACTAGGGGTGGTCCAGTGTATGTAAACTAGGGTTCGTCCAGTCTATGTAAAGTAGGGTTCGTCTAGTCTATGTACACTAGGGATCGTCCAGTCTGTGTAAACTAGGGTTCGTCTAGCCTATGTAAACTAGGGTTCGTCTAGTCTATGTAAAATAGGGTTTGTCTAGTCTATGTACACTAGGGTTCGTTCAGTCTGTGTAAACTAGGGTTCGTCTGGTCTATGTAAACTAGGGTTCGTCTAAGAATACCTCTACTGACTGGAATGTGGTTATCCTGGCTAATGCTTTGGATATCTTTTTTGAAGTTTCTTCGTTTCCTTTACCAGCAATAAACATTTGAGGCAACACTAAATCAAAATAAGATGAATTCTCCTTTTATGCTGTAATATTTTGAGTTACAAACACAACAGATAACTGCTTTATATGGAAACGCACGTTTGGCTAAGATTGTGTACCAGTATATCTCATCTCTGTTTTACGCTTACACATAGTACAAAGTAGATTGCCTTCCACACTTTGACCAAGAGTATGTGTTTTTCATATTCCCTTGGGTTTCTTGATACTTCACTATAGACATAACACCGTCAGGATCAAATGTGTACAGTCTCGGTGTGAGTGGACTGCAGGGTTAAGAGTGGATCAAGTTGTTACGGTTATTTACCCAGACTCTATCTTGGCTGACTTTTCTTAAATAAAAGTGGCCTCTAATGCATGTGTTGTACATACCGGCTGCAATAGCTCCAACGAGCGGTAACAGCGTTAGCTGTAATGGGTAGTTCCATGCACCCAGGATCAGACACACCCCGTAGGGGTCTCGTTGGATGAACGCCTCTTTCCTCAACAGAAGGAGGGAACCATCATTGACCTATACAAATAAAGTAAGGATGAAGAATTGGTCTCATCGTAAGGGGTCCATGATAACACGTGTTCCCTAGTAAGCGTGGCAATTGGTTGATATGGATCAGGTGTGACATGGAATGTGTGGTATCGTAAGCTTGGGAGACAATCGTTGGTACAGATCGGTTTATATGGGATCGACGGTATTGGGATATGTGATGACGTCAAGGGATTGGGGGTTGGACCAAGGAAAGCTGCCAGGGATGAATGTTATGGACTAGCTGACAGGGATGTGGATGTTAGGGATGAGGGATGGGTCATAGGATATGTATGGTGGACGTTTGATGGTAGGTAGTGATAGGTATGTGATGAATCGTACATTGAAGATTGATGGTGGTGAAGAGTGTAGGAGGAGGGGGGGGGGGAGACTAGTGGCAATCGGTGGTTATCGCATGGTTGGTAGAGGTGAGTGGTAGAGATGAGATTTACAGGGAGGATCATAAGGTTGACGGCAGGGATTGCTGGTAGGGACCAGATAGGAGAGCATGAGGGATAGGTAATGGATGAAAGAGGTCAAGAGGGTCACTGGATGATACAGTAGGATTAGTAGGGGATGAATGGGGCAAGATAGGTTATGGTTGAGCGGTAAGGGATGTTTGGTAGGGAAGTTGATGGTGCATTGGTTGGCAATAGGATGACACTAGATGAGGTTTGCCAAAGGGTATTTGCTAACTAGGGGTCGGGTAAGGAGGATGGACATATCATATTCCCCGCAAGCTTGAGTACATAACATTCACTACATTTATCTCTCAATTTCAAGTTCAATTTCAACTGTAAGATTCTGAAAAAAACGTTGATACGTACATCTTGTGGTTCCATTATTTCATCCAGACTCCGTAAGAACTCAATGGCTTCGTTCTTTGCTACATCCGTCTCACAGGATGTAGTCTCTTGTGACGGCTGACGGGATAAGAGAGATGCAAAAGAGAGTACTGAATATTCATATCATTGTAATGCTCACAACCCAATAGACTTGATCGAAACCATCGTTTAATATTTATGAAAATATAAGTCTTAGGTCAAATACTGAAAGGAAAATACCATTCAGAATACATGTGCTTAAGATTCACGTCATAACAACATATGGAATATAATGTAATGCAATTCATGTGGCGCCGAGAAATATCCGTATAAAACTAATTAATCAAGTAGTTTATAATCATATAAACATTATGGAACAAACTCAAATCGTTGGTGTATGACCAAATTATGTAATAACCTCATGGGTAGGGTTAGCCAGTTGTAACAAATTTAAGACCACTCTTCATTGTCCTATGACGTCATGCTTCCAAGCACTCAGACTACAATGTGAACAGTTCCTAACCATTATATGATATAGACGTAATCTTCATACTGTTCCAACATTCAATTTGCTTTAAAGGGTCTCATGGGGAGATAGGACAGTGCAGAAGAAAATATCATAAGTGGGTACTGGGTAGACCATTAATACTATGAATATTCATGTTTACGTCATATCGATGGATAAACATACCTTATTTAGGTCTTTACGTACAGCTGCTACCATATCACTGGTATGGTCATTTATCATTCTGACCACCGCTTCCAGATTCCGCTTTCTTGCCTCTTTAGAGCGAGTCTTGCCGGCCATGAAGCCCGCCCTCGCTTTTATGACGACCTGAAAAAAACGAAAACAAGAAAGGTTATGACGCCATCATCATGATCACGTGACCATATTCTTGATGTAAGAGGAAAAGGGATTGAGAATGTGGTCATTTGGGAACGGTGACGTTTTGGCTTGGTTTCGTATATTTATGTTTTTATGAAAATACATATTTGGTTGAAGTAATATTCTGGTGTAGAAAACTACCTTTTAATGCTAAAAAGTCTAAATTCAAACTTTTTCTTCGGAAAATTGCAAATCGCTATCAATGTCACCATGCTATCCCCAAAAGCAAATCGAAACTTCACGAACAATGCGGAGGGGGTGGGGGGGGGGGGGGGCGGATGAGGGTCGGAAAGGTAGTTGAGGAAAGTGCAAGACCGCTAAAAAGTAACACCAAAGGTATCACATTGACTAATTTAAATCCACACTGTCCATTGTTTATTATTTATCTGAATACTGAGATCATATGTTAACTGTGTATAAAGTTTCAAGGTCACAGAGTGATAGTTCAAGTTAGTTCCAGTTGTTATAATGCTTGTTTGTTCCTTGATTGAGAAGATTTTGTTGATAAAAAATGGTGTTTGTTTGTTTATGAACATATCCTATAACACATTCAACCCTCTTTAGAAGCAGACGACCTTCCAACAGGTCCAGTTATCAACTTATATAATATTGATCGACAGATCGTTTGATAATTTGTTTGTTAAACAAGAGTATAGGCTTGGCTATCTCTTCGTGGTTCTTTTAAAGATTAACTAGTTCAGGTCATTACTCTACATGATATCTTGAAGGTTCGTACTTCAAGAACATATTAGTTGATTTTTATACTTGGCGCATCTAAAATCACGTTATACGTAATATTTGTGCATCCACATAATGAGATACTAAGGAGATAAAACCCAGTGAAACAATTGGTGTACAAAACCAACCAATCACAGTGCTAAGTCTGACGACACCATCCTTCATCGGGGTTAATATATTATGTAATCCTGGGGAGGGGTCTAAGTGAAGGGGCGCACCTTCACTTTGAGAAATGTTTGTAAACTGGAAAGTGCCTAATTGCAAACTGTGCTATATTTTGCAATTTTAAAACAATGTTGAAGAATTTTCGACTGCAAATACTCCTACATGTTACAAATTTATGTACTGTACACTAGGTTTCCTTTTGTACTATTCAGTCTGACATTGGGGCTGAGCCACCTGATATTATTCTGAGAGGAAAAAGCCCGCCCCCTCCCCCCATTCGAAAATAAGTCTACCGACGAGGTTGGGTTTCTGACTGTAGATTATGGATAATATAAATGACAGTGAAGCATAGGGTCCAAACAGGCTAAACGTTTACCCATCTGTTTGCAGCATCAACAATGTTTAATTCACATAATAACACCCTATCTTCTTTCTTGCTGTTTCCAAATCGGACAGAAAGAGAGGAAATTGACTAGTGTTAAAGGGTGTGAAGACTCGCGCAAAAAGAAACGTCTAATGCCTGTAATCTGACCTAGTTTCGAATGAGGTGTAACAGAAGTGTTAGACACCACCATCCCATAAAATACACACATAGCTTGCTACCGTCGGTAAATAGACACTAGTGCACAGTCAGTACATACAGCTACGGTCAATACCCACAGCACATGTGTACAAACGATACAGCGATGGACATCTCAGGTCCAGCTAAAGATAACAAGGTATCACGTTTCATTACTGTCTGCATTTTGTAGCGACAAGAAGAAAACTTCACTTGCAAGCAACGGAAAGTTAACTTTTTCAGAGCGCGGCACGCGGTTTGAGGCGAGTCTTCCATGCCTTTAATATTATGGATTAAGTCATTGACATTTCGGCGCTCAAACACTGACGTAATGATTGTTCGGTTTTTGTTACAACCACTGACTCCCATGTGGAGAATACTATCGATGTATCATAACCGTTCCTCTCTCTCTCCAACTTACCCCGCTCCCTCGCCTCTCACTCCCCTAGATTGACAATTGACAATTTATCCCCTCCCACCCCCACCCCCAGCCCCATCATCCTACCCTACCGGGAAAAGTCCGGAATCGACGATTAGATGTTATAACATATTTCAGTAAAGTATTCTATGAACGAAAAGAACGCGCACTTCAACTTGACGTTTAACCTATTACAGCGTCTAATAAAGTTAATATGTAACATGTTAACAGGGTTACATCACTGCCAAAACAAATAGATAAGATATGAAATACTTCAGTCCCTTTTGGCGTCCCGTGAAAGCTGATAAACAATTTGCAAGTCAGCGAGATTACATCATAACATGATTTGTTTGATGTAATAGGTTCAATACTTCCTGTAACCTTTTTCCTTTTTTTTTTTGACCATAGTGAACTTAAACTACATGATATAAAACTGATGTAATGTAATAAACTTTCAACCTGTTATAATGTATGCATACATATCATGAATAATCATGATGTCATATCAAGTTTTTCAGCCAGTTGGAAAAATGTTCTAATGCTGGTTTACAACTCTGTTCAGTACTCTCAGTATGAACAGTGACTAACCTTTATCTAACGCAATCAATGCTTTCATACTGCTTATACTATCACTACAACGCTTTATGTCACGAGAGTAATATAAATATAGAGATCTCAACGGAACTGCATAGATAATTTGTAAAAAAAAGCACCCGATAAAGAACTTGGGCACGAAAACCGAGCTACTGATCCGCTCTCAACCCCCAGCCCCCTTGCATCGGGACTGTGCCTGTGTGATCATCGTCAAATGTTTATCACGAGTCCCCTAGAAGGGGAACATAATACTACACATGATCTTAGACAGAAGGCTTGAATATAGTTCACACAGGACACTGCGGTAGTATAGCTTGATTTAAACCAAGTTAGGCGTGGATCGAACCTTAATTGAGCAATTGAACATAACAGCTGTTTAAATATTGAATATGTATATATGTTTTGATATGATTCACCTATACTAGTCGAAGATATATCCTATGCAAGTACATGACCTTGAACAAAAGAACATACTTCCTACGCACATATCCATAGATAATGCCATGGATATTCATTTTTAGCGCGGATGTGGATAATTATTGTAGTGCGCGTGCGCGCTACAATATTGGCATTACTGACCAAGTGAACCATACCGACATGACTGGACGTGGAAACTTAACGTTTCATATAGTCTCTGTACATTTGCAGTTTCAGAGGCTAGCTGCGTAGCCAAGTTATCCTGAGCCTGTCACGGCGCTCACAAGCGTCCTCACATTGTAGGTACCTACATAACTTATACTCCCTGGTGTGTTGTCTGCCCAAAACATTACTCCATCAACAACCGAAAAGTTCTTCCTAATACTGCAAGAACTCCACCCGCACTACAATCCAGCTTATTTGCAGGTAAATGCAGTTCTAGTTACTAACGTAAGTTATGTAAATTACGTTATCACTGTCTGACATACGGTTACGTCATTCATGAATATTCATATCACCAATCTATGATTTAGAAGGTCGATAAAGGGTGCACTGTTCCGATAGTAAGTGAACCTGGTGGGAACTGGAACAATGATAACGAAAAATAAACAGAAACAATAACTTAAAATATTTAATAATTTTTGAAACGGTTTATTTGATTACCGTACTCATATTCCTAATCTACCGTTCAAAAAGGTTATAACTAGGATGTACCTTGCATGGTAGGGTCAACGCCCTATCTGGCATAACGCCATACCTGTTATCATGCCAAATGACATAATATCAGTGATCAGTTACTAACAAAAGGTTGTCATAATCTGTTTGTTTTGGCAAGCATTTAGATATTATGCTCATTTATCTTACGACATCCTGCGCTAATATTGTTGATATATGAGTGAAGATCAATCGCATTGTTAATGATAGTAATGATGGTAAACATGAACTTATAGCACGGTTACATAATGTTGACCATGATAAACAGTTAATTATCAACTTATTTGTTTTGACAAATCATCGTCTTTTATTCAAGGTCATCTCTTAATCTTAATATCAAAGTTTAAATATTAACTATATAGCCTCGATTGAGTAAAATGATAAATATTGTTGTTACCGCTCTAATAGACAATGATAACTATTGTTTAACACAACTGTTTGTAGTTAAAGCAGTTTATTCGTCAGTAAGGAAAGACACCCATGATTAAACGCAAAAAAAAAAAAAAAAATCCCATTTAGGGCTGACAGGAGTGGTTTGGTGGGACGGGGCGGGGGGTAAGGTAGGGGTATGATCAGGGGGTACTGCTCGGGGTAACTTATGGGACCTTGGATGTGCCATGAAGTTGTACGAAGACTTCAAAATGATAAAATTGTTTCGGACCTGAGTTGGTTCTTGAAGCCAAGACATCCACGTAAGGTGGGAGGGGGGGGGGGCTAAAGATTTATTTTCACTTCCGTCAAATAACGTGAGATGGTTTTTGTCTTAAGAGTACAAGCATATCATAGGGACCCTCTCCAGTGAACCCTTAAAACTATACCATTTGGGGGTGCCATCATCTTTCCGGGATCTGGCTCCGAACCTCCCTCCCTACGCATTTCGGACACTGGTTATAGAAGCACAACAGTTGAGCTCGAAAAAGTTTGTCGATAAACTTCAACTAACTTCAGGCTAATCCCATGCGAATAGATACCGGTTAATCGATAACGAGAAACGTTTGCATTTGGGCGTTGATGAACATGACATCATCATAAATTCGTGGAATAGAAAGTTCATGTTGGGGTCTATTTTATGAATGACTTCAACAATTGTCTTTTGTATTGAAGATTTGTATTGTTAATAAAATATGAAAATATCATAAGAGTTCACACAACCTGAGTTCAGTCAACGATTTGAACTATTTAAGATATCGTTTGAAGATATTGTTTGAACCATTTATCTTGATTGTGTAACTTCAAAGATCTGATAGATAACGTTCGTTTTGACCTTGTAAGTGCAAAAGTGACAAACTTATGTTAACTTTGGCCGACTATCTCACCACGGGAAGGTCAAATGAACTATCGACAGTGACGTATAGGCCTAGATCATAAGTATTTGTCCGAGATTTCACAAAGATTGTTCGGTAAAATACCACAGTTAGAGTAAAGTGTATAAACTAACGAACCATGTAAAGGTAACCGTGATCG